>APFE030606794.1:76358-138738 GCA_000404065.3 Pinus taeda
ATGCGAGGGTTTAACCCAAAAATGAATCGTTCAGCCTGGCGTTATCTGAGTCTAAGTAATGAATGTATTTTACCAGTTCCATGAACCTTATCTCGTACTCTTCCACCGTTTTACTTCCCTGTACTAACGTATGAAAGGCTCTTGCTCGCTGTTGCTGAAAGTACGGAGGTAAATACTTTGCGCGAAACCTTTCCTCAAACAGTTCCCAAGGAATACTATCTGATGTAAGGTGCAGCTGTTTCTCCAGATTTCCCCACCAAATCAAGGCACTTTCCCTGAGTTGAAACACGACAATTTTTGTCTTTGCCGAAGACGAATATTCTTTTAACCCAAAACATCTGTTCATTCCCTCCAACCACGCTTCAGCGCGTTCACCTGCTCGGCCTCCTGAGAATTCCGGGAGTCTGATTTTTTGAAGCTCCCTAGAGATGTCCTCTGTCGACCTTCTGGGCTCGAAATTCTTCGGTTCCGCTGAACTGGTAGCCAAATGAGGAGATTCCTCCTTGGTCTTAGCCTTAGTGGTTTCTTTTAATGTTGCTAATAAGGCTTCCAAGGAGTTCATTATTACAGTCAACTCTGGTGCTGAGGCGGTTGATGCTGATGAAGGTTTCGGTGGTGATGCTGGGGATGATGATGACGACGGCGGCGGCATTACGGGTGGTGATGCCGCCTGATCACGTCGTCGTCGCTCGTATGTCTTCACCATTTGCAATGGTTCCTGAACACACAATAATATTTTATCAAAGTTATGAGGTAGACGATCGAATTTTAATACGTAACTTTCTTTTGCGATAATACATTTAGAAACGGGTATAGTTTTGCTATTTTTACCCGCTAGGCGGATCTTACTGGTACCGAGGTCAAGGAGGATGGTCTCGCGACCTCCTTGTCCTATGCAGGGTATTCTATCCTAAATGAATAATGCAGAAGAGTATGTTTATTTAGCTCCTACGGTAGGACACCTAAAGTTTTATTTACCCAATAACATGTACAAAATGAAAATGTTAGATGTCCCGTTTATAACGTACATCGGTAACATATCTGTCATACCCCAATCTGACTATTACCTCTAAGGGGTCATATACTATATCCCGAATATATTACCTGGATATGGCTAAGTCCATAAAAGAAGATTATCGCGATATATATTCCCGAGGTTGGGTTCCATTTGGTGACATTATAGCAAACATTTGAATATATCGGGGATAAGTGCAACACTGATTTTAATAGTTATTTTGATATGGAGGTGCATTTGTTGCTCAGTTTCCGGACTTGTTTCGCTTTGGTAAAATATATGGCTTTTACTTTACCAGCATAAATCCTATACTGCTTTTACATTATGGGATAAACATACGGAAAATCTTATATTATGTGATAAACATACTAATTGATAGATATTGCCAGGAAGGCAATTGGCAAAATGCATTCAAGTTGCAGAACAACATGTTGAAGATGGGTATAAGACCGACTAGTCTCACCCATAAAATTCTGATCCAAGGATTGTCAAAAAAATGTGATTATAGATAGCAAGAATTATAGAACTCAGAGTGGAAAGAAAGTTGCTATACAAATGTATGAGTCAGTTAATCACACGCGACATGGGCATGACAATTGATACCTTGAAATGCAAAATTGCTGCTAGTGCTTGTCGCCAACTAAGCAGGATCAAATTGCAATAATTCCAAATAAGAGTTGCTAATTTTCAGCTGTGACATTTGAGTGGAAGTTTGTCCGCAGTCACAATTTCTCTTACTGAAGAGCAAGATGATTTTCATTTCAAGAGTCTCAGGGTTTCCCTGCAAGACTTGATTTTGTAAACCTAAAAAATGCTCAGTAACTCAAGTCAGACTATTTCAAAAATATTTTGGGAAATTGAAATTCTTGAGTTTGCTAAAGGAAACAGTTACATAGCATAATTGATGCCATATATATGAATCCTCTATTAGTGCACAGTAATATGCTTTCTGGATCTGTATCTTTCACAAATATATCTTCTGAAACAGCAATGATATCTGCTATGGTGCTTCCAAAAAGATGTTCAAGGCATGCAGGTAAGCTGTCATTTTTATAAATTTTTAACTATGTGTTTTTCTTGACTTTGTTTTCATATGTATATTTCTTTGACCTTATCACTTAGCAATGTATGTTAATGTTGGTTGAAAGTTAAACAATTCAGTTTTGCCAATTTGGGCAGGTCAGTCTCAGAGATCAAATCTGTCAAATTTAGTGCATCTGTTGTATAAGCACTGGTCACATACCCTTCTTGAACCAGAGCTAGAAGGCAGAGAGTTCCTAGAGGATTCCCTTCCATCGCAAGGACACTCCTTATCGGGGAGTGTGTGTATGGTTGTCAAGAAACAACCTTTCTAAATTTTTGTGCTTTTGAGGAGGGAATGTATCCATTTGTTTCAACTTTATTTCGCTTGTACACACTGGATATAGGTAATGGTAGGCATTCAACATTGAATCGTAATTCCAACATTTTTTTTAACTTGTTTTGATAGTCTGGAGCCTGGACAACATTGGATTCTCATTTCTAGAATGTTTGTGGTGAAGGTAGATATTCTGAGAATGCCGAAATCTATATAATATACTGATAAAAATGGTCCATGTTAATAGTGGTACAGTGTGCTATTGTCAATCTGATCAATTTGCAGTCTTACATAAATCATTTTCTGTCTTCTCCTTATGCATGCGGTCCCCAATCACAGGAATTATATGAGTCACTAGGTTTAAAGAACACTTCATATTATAATGGGCTTTGTAAGGACTTATCTTAGTATGTCGTAACCAAGCTACCTCAGCATTAAAGACCGTCTTAGTTTGTATGACAAGAATACAACAAAGAGGGTGCACAACACCTTAGCACATTCTCAGGTAAGATAACGATCTATCTATCTTAGTTCGCACAACAAATATACATCATACAGTAAAGAGAGGGCACAATACCTTACAACGTGTACGGGTAAGATATCTATTATCTATAAATATACAAAAGATTTTCCAAGTTGCAGATTTGAGGACATAGTGGATTTTATTCTCATAGATATAATTTAGATATTCTTTTTCCAGTAAAGATTCCACTATAGTAGGTCATTTCTGCGACAACATCTTTATTTCGCCAAAAATAGAAATCCTCGACACTTGACGCTCTTTAGCACATTAAAATAAATACAAAAGAAAATCACTATATATAAATATTTTTTTCATTTACGGAGTAACTATTTAAAAATATATTGTTTAGTACAGGAGGCTCTATGGTTAAATTTCCCGGCATTTATACATCCCGTGATCCGGCAGGGACCGAAGAAGGCGGCGTGGAGTTGGCCGGTTAAATAAACGTTCCGAAAACGCTCAGCTTTTATTTGGTCTCTTCGTCTTCTTTCCTTGTAACTCCTCGCTTCTCTGAGTTTACCTTTTATTTTATCTGGCTCTGCGTTTTTTCTGATCGGTCTGCCTCTAAATTTGGCGGAGATATTCGCCTCTAATTTGGTACGCTTTGCAGGAAGAAGAAGAACCGGGGAGAAAATGCAGGCTATTGCAGGAAGCAAAATTTTCTCGCCTTTGGATGGGCGCAATCGAGTCCAGGGATGGAGAACCTTTTGCAACGGATCATCGGCCAGGGCACTAAATTTGGCGGTGACAGAGGGACCTGCGGCTAAAATTTCGAAGGGCGCAGTTGGTTTAAAATCTTCAGTGTGGGGATCACGAAAGATATGCATGGAAAAGAGAATGAATTTGGGCTTGACGAACAAGCGTGGCGGTTCTTCTAAATTTCGGGCCAAAGCTTACGGTATGACAGAAGGGATACTACAATCTGTGAAGAGAGCGGAACAGACATAGCACAGGCTGTTAGGAAGTCAAAACTGAGGAAAAGAAGGGATTCTTCTCAGTTTGTCATGGCCTCGAATGTCGATCAGGCAACTTCCGTGGACGGCAAACAAAGTGCGGGTTTCTAGAAACCTGCAGATAATCCTGGGGCAATTCTTGTGTTTTATGGATAGAATTTATCACATGGAAGACCTCCATTCGCTTGGCGAGTCTATTGAACTTGCGTCAAGGAAACAGTAATAAACCACAGATACGATAAACCTCAGATACGATAAAACAGATCAGGAGCGTAGGGTTGGGAGGTCCGAAGGTTTGAACCTCGCTCCGATACCATGTGTAGTAACCTAATTCCTAATTACAGCAACCAGAGAGATAACCAGGAAATTTAAAGACAGTAATGCAGAAAATTGAAACCTGCACCTACCTGAACTGCTCGCTGACTTCCGATTCCGCTGCTGAACTGGTACTCCGTTGATTCAATTCCAAGATGGCCAATACCACCCGACCTGACAGAGCAACCTGGTTGCCCAATCCAGAGAAGCTCTCCATAGAGGCTTTCTGTCCCTCCGTGCCCAGAACTCAGATCACTCAAGGCTCTTCTGTAAAATCTCTTCTCCGGTTTCCTGCTAATGAGTCTTTCCTCCTCTCCGCCCCCCTTGCTCCCGGGTCAGCCTTCTGCTATATATCCCCCCTCGCCTGGCGGTGGCCGCCCTCCCACTTGCAGCCACCGCCTCTCAGCATTGAAGCCTCTGCGATATTTCTTGTCATTAATTTCCAGTAGGTAGGTAGTCTTTATGAGTTTTAGATATTGTATATGATCGATACCCAGTCTTTATGCTGATTATTATAGTTTATAAATATTTTAAATGATCACTTTAAAATATATGTTATGGTATTTAATGTTATATACACACCTTTTAACATTTCAAAATATATTATAATATTTAATGTTATATACATACCTTTTAACATTTCAAAATATGTTATAATATTTAATGATATATATATATATATCTTTTAATTTTTATAATTTGTAAAGTCTAACTATATATCATAAAGTTTTATGTATATATATAGATATCTTCATATATTCTAAAGTTTAACATTTTTATTAATGGGCCAATTAGATGGGTTGTTACACTATGCTATTTCTTTGTTGTGGTGGTATGGTCTGCAGCCTACCACACAACCTTGCTGTAGCATACGACCTTCTGGAAATGTGCCCAAACAACCAGTGTTTTACTCATCTTCTACTCAGCCTAGCAGCCTATTCTTTCGGCCCTAGTTTCAGCCTTAAGACTCCCAACTCAGCCTCCTGTAGCAGCCTTCTTCCACACTGTTCCTTGACTCTTTCTGTTTGCGGTTAGGGCTTGTATTTGGCCTCCTCCTTGATTGCGTCTAGGGCATAGCTTGTGGCACTTGTTGGACTGCGTCTAGGGCTTGTGGAGACCTCTAGGCAGCGTATAGGTTTTCCTTAGACAACCTATAGAAGGCTTCTCCTATTAGTGTGGATAAACCCTCCTTCCAGCACTCGGTCACTTGGAGCTGACCTCCAACGTCCTTCAAACCCTCGTTGGCCTATCTTCCTTTGCTGCGGCTAGGGCAACTCCAAGATTCCTCCTTTAGGGCTGCGTAGAAGGCACCTTCATGACAATGTATAGGGTAGGGCATCCTCTAGGGCAGCGTATCCTCTTTAGGCCTCTCCTCCCACCAAAACCCAAAGACAAGTGGAAAGGAAGAGATCACCAAGAAGATGATTTTCTAAATGACTTGAAATCCTCCTTTATTTATACTAAAACATTGAGCACAAGTGGGGTTTATTTGGTTGCTGGCCAACCTTGACGAATTGTCCCATAACACAAATAAATTCATATCTCCATGAATACTTATCGGAATCGGATGATCTTTAGATCAATCCTACACCTCTAGATGAGAGGGATCCAAGAAAAATATCAGCTGCCATTAATAAGATGACCCACATGGAGTTTGGCCCTAGTTGCCAATTTTAACACTAGGCCTGTTACAGACTCAAAAAGTCATCATTACTAGTATCACTTATTAGAATTCCTAGTAGTGTGTGGAATCTGGGTACAAGAAAGATGATGAGAAGGTAGAAGTAGAGTTAAAAAACTCTGTTGACTGATGATATCTGATGGTACAAGTGTCCTCTGGATCATCCTTGGGCATGGAGTCTTCATATAATCATCAAGTGTCACTCCAATGGTCACCAGTGCTGAGTTATTATGGTTTCTTATTCTTATTGACAGAACGATATTCATTTCAGGTGGTAGCGTGAGTCTTGCCGAGTATTATTTGGACCAGGTTGAAGCTTGAGACTCCCTGGTGATGATTTCTTAGCTTTTATTTCGCTGAGCTTGGATTCAGGGTGGTAACAGTAGCTCCCCTGCCATGAGTGTTCTTCTTTAGATTCGAGAATGTTCAACGTGAGCCATGATGATTTTATAGTTACAACAATTTTGGCTTTATTGATGGAATTTCCTCCTTAGTTGAGAGGGAGTGTTGAATTTTGAGCGACCAGGGAGAAATTTTCGTAGAAATCACTTTATGTGGTTAACCCTTTCACGCTTGAGACAAATTATTTCCCAAGAGCAAATTAATTTTCATAAGAGCAAAAGTTATTTCAAAAGTATTTTATAAACCAATTAGACATGTGCAAAATAAAATCACTTAAGTGATTCAATTAGACATGTGCAAAATAAAATTACCCAAGTTATCCAATTCAAATGGATCACTCTAGGAGCTTCCAAAACACTTAATTCAAGGTAGGAATTTTGCCTCAAAAATTTCTATATATTGCAAGGAAGGCATCATTGTGATCATCATCTAGTTCTTCCTCTCTCTCTCTCTCGTATTTGTGCTCAAACTATCTGGTTTTTGCGTTGGTGATTCATCTGGCTTTCTCATTGGTGATTTATCTCTCTCATGTATTGGTGATTAAGCTCACGCATTTGTGATCAAGCCCTTACATTGATCCACTATTTGGCAGATCTATTATTTGGTAGATCTATTGTTTGGTAAATCTACTGTTTGGCAGATTTATTATCTGGCAAATCTATTGTTTGGTAGATCTACTGTTTGGCAAATCTATTGTTTGGCAGATCTACTGTTTGGCAGATCTATTATCTGGCAGATCTCTTGTTTGGCAAATCTACTATTTGGCATATCTATTGTTTGGCAGATCTATTATCCGACAGATCTATCATTTGGCAGATCTATTGACAGATCTCAGAACTATCAAGCTACAACTCTCGCACTTGGAGTATATTTCTCTCATAATTTTGGTTAGACCTCTTTTCATAGAGGCTTATTATATCTCGCATCTGCTGACTGAAACGATCTTATTACTCTTGTTTTGAAGCTGTTTGATCTCGCATTCAAGAGGTATCATTTCTCCTATATTTCTCTTGCATAAGAAGAATATTGCTCTCGTTCAACTCTCGCACTAGTGGTTTCTGCTCTTGCTATTTGCTGCTGTTAGTGCTCTTGCTCTAGAGGTATTTTCAGATCAGAGAGATATTCTATTCTTGATATTGCTTTCGCACCGGAGTTTGATTGTTGGTATATTGCCCTCGCTTCAGTAGCATTCTGATCTTGCATTTGGAGAACTCGTACTTGTGCACTTTGTTCATGCACTTGTGTCTATTGCTCTTGTTTTGGAAGCCTTTGGAGTCTTGTGGTGGTATTTTGAAGCTGTCATATTAAAAAGGTTTGCTACCACTGTTAATTGTAAAAGGGGTTTTGTACTCTGAGGATGTATTTCTGCTGAACATTTGAAGACGATCTAATAGAAGAGTATTTTAAAAGGGTTTTCACCCATAGTGGGGTTTTTCCCTGGTCTTGGACCAAATGCTGTTTCTTGTTGTTCATTGACTATATTTTATGGTTTATGATCTTTAGCATTTTAAAAGGGTTTTCGCCCATAGTGGGGTTTTTCCCTGGTCTTGGACCAAATGCTGTTTCTTGTTATTCATTGACTGTCTTCTATGATTTATGATCTCAGAAATTAAATTTTAAATCTACAAAATTTAACACCTCTTACTTGAAATAGACATAATAAGCTCCAGAAAAAGCACAGAGGATAATGTTCTCAAAAGGCACAATGGATAAGATTCCTGTAGCCAAAAATATCTCCTCTCCGATTGATCCACCTGCTCTACCAGGTCAAGATATCCTACACTCATAGGTGAACATTGTCCAATCTCTCATTTGACACACCCTTTCACCTGCTTGAAATCGCAGATGAACTGAAAATTGAGTTAACCTAAATTCCAAATAGAGAAAAGCACAACCGCCGAGTCATATATGTTTCCTCATGCATCCAAATATAGCAGTATCTAAAAAGAGCAAGGAACTTGCTCGAAAATAAAACAATTCCCAAAGAGAGATCTTGTATTCGAACCTAGCATGCATGCAACTGCTAAATATAGCTATGCCTATAGATAGAAATGTCTAAAAAGATGCTGCTCATCTTGTTGTTGTACATTTTTCTTAATAATATAAATTTTCTGTTCATTTGCTGCCCCAAGCCTCTGACATTCTACTTTACAAGCTGCAAAAGGTCCAAAAGGTGTAAAAATTTACATCGTCATCAATTAATTCACTAGCCTCCGACAATCTACTTTGTGGATTGTAATGTTACATTCTCTATTAAGCCATTCACTGACACTATAAAATTTGATGTTATACCTCGGATTTTTTTGAATTCATCCAACATCAAATCAACATGATTTTAAGCTAAGTTGCATGAAATGTCAAGAAGTTTCCGAAACGGGTATGGCTGGAAACGCGACCCCTGGAAAATGGAAACATCGGCTGAAACATTGGGTGAAACATCATATATATATATATAAGTACGTGTTCTTTTTTTACAAATAAGTTAATATCACATTATTTCACAAGAAAAAAAGAATGAGACACAAATGATATTTTAGAAGGAAAACCTAGTCTATAACACACGCGAGTATAGAGAGAGAGATGCGAGCTAAAGAGAGAGAGATCTTCATCCTTGTATTCGTCCTTCTTCTTCTCCTTTAATACATTATCTTGTAAGAAAAAAAGAATGAGACACATAAATGACATTTTAGAAGGAAAACCTAGTCTCTAATAACTCTCATAGATGATGACATGATTCAAAATCCAAAAGTATCCTCTATAGATGAGGCTGTACATCCAAATTTGAAAATCAACCTTTATACATGAGGCTTTACATCCAAAATTAACCTCTATACGTGGCTATATGCACTGAAAATGAAATAAAGCACGAGCTAATGGCAAGTACAATTACATATCTTATAATCCTCATCCTCATCTCTATTAACAAAAATAGATCAAGTTGTTTTGTTAGCAGAACTAGCGTGTGGATTGATTAAAGATAAATTGGTTTGTGGAGTGATTCGAGATAAAATTTAGCCGTAGATTAAATCTTATTTTCCCATAGAACGGCCCCACACCCTTCTTGGTGTTGACTTTCCAAGCGCAATAGATACAAGCACAATATTTCTGAACTATTGGTAATCAGTTAGAATGATATAGATCTTATTTAATTTCCAGTTTATCATTAAGCAATTACATTTTAGAAATTCAGCCATTAACCATAAATACAGTAGAGATCACAATGCACAAAGAGAGAACACAATGTTTACCCTAGGAAAATGCACTTGGGGGAAAAACCCAACAACCTTTTCCCTAGAAAAATTCTTCAGTTCAACAAGAGATACATCTAATGCGGCTAGTCAAAACTAAGGTTATGGTCAAACTTGGTCCACAAACCTTAAGTCAAGTCTTCGGCAACGTGCTCTGATCTTAACTGCCTTAGGCCTAAATTCAACCTCTAGAATATGCCCAAAAAAGCTCGACCTCCCAGAACTTTGGCCTGCCCAGAATATGCTGCCCAACAATTGCCCATAAATTCAGTCTGCCCAGAATATGCTGCCCAACAACTCCCCAGAAATTCTGCCTGTCCAGAAACCACTGCCCATAATAAGGTCACACATGCGAGTATAGAGAGAGAGATGCGAGCTAAAGAGAGAGAGATCTTCATCCTTGTATTCGTCCTTCTTCTTCTCCTTTAATACATTATCTTGCAAGAAAAAAAGAATGAGACACATAAATGACATTTTAGAAGGAAATTTTAGTCTCTAATAACTCTCATAGATGATTACATGATTCAAAATCCAAAAATATCCTCTATAAATGAGGCTGTACATCCAAATTTGAAAATCAACCTTTATACGTGAGGCTTTACATCCAAAATTAGCCTTCATATGTGGCTATATGTGCTGAAAATGAAATAAAGCATGAGCTAATGGCAAGTACAATTGCATATCTTATAATCCTCATCCTCATTTTTATTAACAAAAATAAAACAAGTTGTTTTTTTAGCAGAATTAGGGTGTGGATTGATTAGAGATAAATTAGTTTGTGGAGTGATCCAAAATGGATCCAGTTTTGCCTCTGGATCAAAGTCTTCAAATGCAGATGAAAGTGGGATCAAGTCGAAGTGCTCGCCGAGACGATTCCAATGGTGTGAACAACGTGAAAATTCGAGTTTGGATGAAGAAGTTAACGCCAGTCAAAGTTTCAAGGCAAACTAGGGAAAAAGGAGGAAAAGTCAAAGTCAAACAGTCAAAGTCAATGGTCAACCTAGGGTGATGTCAGCAGGACATGTGTCGTCCTGGGAATGTGCCATATGTTCAAAATGATGTCAGCAGAGGTTGATGACGTGTCATAATTTGATTGGTTGAAATGGGCCAATCTGTTGCTGACACGTGGCAGCCTGGAGTTGCCCAATATTGGCATGCAAATCCCAAAATTTTGGGGGTCAGGGAGGATCGAACCCCTGACCTCCTGGAAGGCCAAGTTTCGTCGGATTTCGCTCACCGGGTGAGGTACTATGTCGCTTGTTAATGGAAAGGTTGGAGTTATATTTATGGTTTCGGGTATGAAGCTGCCCGAAAAGGGCCGGACGGTCGGGATCAACCCCACGACCGCCGGTACCTTAACACTTAACGCCATATCAAACCATCGGAATTAGAAACGGAGTCATGCATGTGGTTACATATAAACCATACACGATATACATATTATATCGTAATATATCCATACGATATATCAACCATATCCAACATTTAAACTTACGATATATACCATATCATATGCGATATAACAATAATTCCAAACCATGTAAAATGCCAGAAGATTCGGGGGGGGGTTTCGACCCGCTGACCTTGCACTTACATATACCATGCCTTAACACCATTGTGCTACCCAACATACTAAGTGGTGGAACTTGGAATTCCATCTGCCCATTATTTCTATATTGTTATGCAGGTGTCGAACCAGACCAAAACCACCAGTGCGCATTCTTCCACAGAGGTGTTTTTTCTTCCACAGAGGCGGTTTTGTGTAGCAGAAAGGCAGTTTTGCTACATGCAGAGGTGGTTTTTGACTTTCCAGGGGGTCTGGAGGTCATTGTGGCCAAATATGGTCTAGTTTATACTCATTTGACTCGAAATTTCGAGCTGGACGCAGTAGTGACGTCCATTTTCTCATTTGAGACTCTATTTTTGATCTCGTGCCTGTAACAACATTTTGAAGACAAAATAAAGAGGTCAACACTGGAAGCGAAAGGACCAGGAGGCGTAGCTAGGAAGTCTGGTGAACTCCTTTATTAAATTCAGTTGTGTTGATGTGTTTTGATTGTGTTTTCAAATTGTTTAATTGTTTATGTTATTCACAATCTTTTCGATCCATTGAATTAAGTAACATAAGCGAATTCACACATAGTTTATAATACTTTTTTCATTAACGGATCAAGTGGTATCAAAGCAGCAAGGTTTTTAAGGTTTGACAAGTTTGTGTGAAGATTTGGATGCTTATTAGGTTGGGGCTCAAACGAGGCGAAGGAGAGCTTGTTGAGGCGAATCCAGAGATTGGAAGGGTCTTTTCACAAAGAAGGATGGCGGATGAAACTCCACTGGAGTCAGAATCCCAATTCTTGGATACGATATGTGCCATGGTGGAAGAGATGTATCATGAGTTTAAAAAGGCTAAAGGTGAAGGCACTTCATCACCTAAACCAGAATAAGGAGCAGAGGAACCTTTTCTTTTTACTCCTCTAGATAAAGAAGATAAAGGAAAAGGATAAAAGCCTCCTCCATCTTCTGCATCATCACCATCATCGTCATCATCATCGTCTTCTTCTCATAAAACTAGTTCTTCTAAGAAGAAGAAAAAGAAAGCCTCTTTGATCAAATTAGATGTAAAATTTGATTTGCCAATTTATGATGGAGAACTTAATGCTAAAAAGCTTGATAATTGGATAATGCAAATTGATGTATATTGCAGGGTGCAGGTGCAGAAAGTTGATTCAGAATGAAAGAAGATCCAGCTTGCTAGCCTTGAACTTGGAGGAACCGCACTTGTATGGTGGGAAGGCAAGACACAAGCAGATCTCCAAAAGCATGGTAAAATCATTTCAACTTGCAATGAATTTGTTTTTGCCATTAAAAAGCAATTTTATCCATTGGCTTATATGCAACAAGCAATGATAAGTTGGCAAACAATATGTCAATTAAAAGATCAAAGCGTTCAAAGTTATACTCAGGAATTCCGTAAGAGAGCTTTAACATTAGGCATATCATTGGATTCACCAGAAACATTGTTGAAATACATAGGTGGTTTTCATAGTTATTTGAGGCATACCATACTTATTTTTAATCCAACTAGCTTAGATGATGTATCAGTTCAAGCAACTCATCTAGAAGCTAGAGGTAAAAATGTAACCCCAGATGCTGGGAAATCATCCAAACCTATTGAAAGCAAGAATAAAGGCAAGAAGAAACTAAAGTGGAAGGAGAATAAAACAAACAGTGTGAAGAAAGATAAACCTTCATGCACTCTTTGTAAGAAGGAAGGACACGATGAGGCACACTACTGGTCATTGCATCCGGAATTGAAGCCGAAGAAGTTTGGAGGTAAAGAGCGAAAGAATGTCGCTGCTATTCAAAAGGACATGGGATCAAATTCAGGTGACTAGACAACGGTTACAGTTACAGGGATAAAAGGTAAAGATTCTAAAGCATCTACAAGTACTTCTTCACATTCTGTTGATAATGATAATGATGAGAGGAAAAGAAATGAGCTATTTCACATAAGAGTCATTTCCAAGCATGCTAAAATTGATACTTTATTTGATAGTGGGTCACAAGTTAATTTGATTTTTGAAGCAATTGTAAAGAAGTTGGGTCTAGAAACGAAACCTCATAAAAAGCCATATCCATTAGGTTGGGTGTGTGATAAAACTAAGCTACAAGTTACGAAACAATGTAAACTTCATTTTGCCATTGGGCCAAAGTTTGTAGATGAGGTTGAGTTAGACATAGTCCCATTGGACATATGTGGAATTGTATTAGGAAGTCCATACTTGTACGATAGAAATGCTATCTTCTATCGAACTGAAAATAAGTATCAACTCACTAAGGATGGAATTGAATATATTGTAAGGGCTCATAAACTCAAAGATAACTTCTCTCTCATTAAATTCTGGACAGATGAAAAGAATTGTAAATGCAAGTAAACAATTTTTACTTATGATTGTAAAAGCAAAGGATATTGATAAATCTGATGCATTCCAAGGATGTAATCCTAAACAGAAAGCAGATCTAGTTAAAGTTGTTTCCGATTATGATATTTTGCTTCAAGAGCCTAAAGGGCTTCCACCCAAGCGAGAGATAGAACATGAGATTTATTTGCAACAAGATTTTCCACTACCTAACATTGGAATGTACAGGTTATCAGCTCTAGAGAATGCAGAGATAAGGAAGCAGGCACAAGAGTTGCTCGAACAAGGGTTTATTCGATCAAGCACATCATCATGCGGATCACCTATTCTGTTAGTGCGAAAGAAAGACAGTTCGTGGCGAATGTGCATTGATTTTAGAGCATTGAATAAAATCACAATAAAGAATCGTTATCCTCTTCCTCGTATTGATGATTTGTTAAATTAGTCAAAGGATGCAGTTTACTTCTCTAAATTGGACTTGCGAAGCGGCTACCATCAGATCAGAGTTGCAGAACAGGATGTATGGAAGACTGCTTTCAAAACGAAGCAAGGACTCTATGAATGGATGGTTATGCCTTTCGGCTTAACTAACGCTTCAGCCACATTCATGCGAGTCATGAATGATGTATTTAGACCATTCATTGATGATTTTGTAATAGTCTATTTAGATGATATTCTTGTTTTCAGTAGAACATGGGATGAACATGTTAAGCATGTAAAGCAAATTTTAGATGTTTTGAAAAGAGAAAATCTCTATGTAAAACTGTCAAAATGTGAATTTGGCAGAACATCTTTAAATTATTTGGGTTATATTGTAGCGGGCGGTGAATTGAAGATAGATCCCTCTAAGGTCGAAGTCATTGTAAATTGGACTAAGCCCAATACTGCTACAGAAGTTAGAAGTTTCTTAGGGCAGCGCAATATTGGAGAAAGTTTATTGCTAACTTTTTGTTGATTGCAACTCCTTTACATGCTTTGACAAGTGTGAAACATGCGTTTCAGTGGGGAGGCAAACAACAGAAAGCCTTCAACACATTGAAAGAAAGGATCAATACAACCCCAGTACTAGCACTGCTAGGTCTTCAGCATCCATTTGAGATCGAGACAGATGCAAGTGAATATGCCATGGGGGCAGTGTTGATGCAGCACAGAAAGCCTATATGCTTTCATTCTGAGACGTTCACATTAGCAGTAGTTAACTATCCTACATATGATAAAGAATTATATGCATTAGTTCAGAGTGTTAAAAAGTGGAAACATTACATAATAGGTAAAGAAACAATCATACACACAGATCATCGACCACTACAATACTTACACTCACAAACTAAATTGCAACAATCACGACATTACAGGTGGATGGGTTTTCTACAACAATTTCATCTTGTTATCAGATATAAGAAGGGCATACATAATAAGGTTGCAGACATGTTATCATGACCAATCATAAGTGCATCCACAATGCTTAAGCATAATTCTGTAATTCATGAAAGTTACATTGAACAATATGCTCAAGACACAGATTTTAAGGATGTATATGCAGCTTTAAGTCATGGCAAGCAGGCAGAAGAATTGGATTATTACATAAAGTACAAACTCTTTTATCATTTGGGAAAGTTATGCATTTCACAAACTGAAAGAGTTAATATAATTCGAGAAGCACATACTTCTCTCATATCAAGGAATTTTGGGGTAAGTAAAACAGTTGCACAATTACAAAGATTTTGCCATTGGCCACGAATGAATGAGACAATTTCTAGATATATTAAAGGATGTACTATGTGTGCTACAAGCAAGCCAAGTAATAGAAAATTAGGCTTGTATACTCCATCGCCAATTCCTTCTCGTCCTTGGGAAAGTCTTTCCATGGATTTTGTTGGGGGATTGCCAAGGTCTAGAAAGAGTCATGATTATTTGTATGTTGTTGTGGATAGGTTCAGTAAAATGTGTATTTTGACACAATGTAATAAACAAGTCACAGCTGAACAAACTGCAAAGTTGTTCTTTCAAAATGTATGGGTTCATTTTGGGTTACCCACTTTTATTGTATCCGATCAAGATTCTCGATTTGTCGGAAAATTTTGGTCAAGTCTATGGGAGTTAATGGACACAAAGTTAAAGAAGAGCACGACATTTCATCCGCAAACAGATGGTCAGACGTAAGTGGTCAACAGGACAGTGATACAGTTGCTTTGAGGATATTGCAGCAAGCATCCCAAACTTTGGGATGAACATTTGTGTTATGTGCAACATGCTTACAACCATGCAAAACATTCTTCTACTTAGAGATCTCTTTTTGAGACTTGTTTTGGTTTTATACCAAAGTCTCTTTTGGATGTTGTCTTTGGTAAAGACATAGCAGTTGATGGACACAGTGATGTGGACAAAACGACCAAGTTCATTGAACAAATCCAGGAAATTCACTAGGCAGTACAGGTACAGCTGGAAAGAAGCCAAGCAAAGTATAAAGCGTGACATGACAAGCATCGAGTTGAGCATAGTTTTCATGTTGGTGATCAAGTCTGGTTGTACATCGGCAAAGAAAGATTGCAAGGGGAAGGTAAAAAATTGAAACCAATTAGATATGGTCCTTTCAAAATACTTGATAAAATTGGTGAAAATGCTTTTCGCCTAGATCTACCAGCTTACATGCAAATCTATTCCATCGTAAATGTTGAAAACTTGCGATTGTATGAACCTTCATTGATTGAAGATCTCGAAGAGCAAGGTCAACTACCTTCCATTGAAGATCTTTTTCCCGAGTATCTCAATGAGCTATAGGAGGACACAGTTCTCGACAGGAAGATAAGGACTTCGCGACAGGGAAATGTTGAGTATCTTCGAGTTGGACTCAAAGGTACAAATCTAAGTAAAGCACGATAGATAGAGATTGGAAAAGTGAAGGAACTTTATCCTCACTTACTCGATAACTAAAACCAACTTTTAGTGGTCCAAAAGCTTCCAGTGGGGAGGAGTAATCCAAAATGGATCCAGTTTTGCCTTCGGATCAAAGTCTTCAAATGTAGGTGAAAGTGGGATCAAGTCGAAGTGCTCGCCGAGACGATTCCAACCGTGTGAACGACATGAAAATCTGAATTCGGGTGAAGAAGTTAAGCCCAGTCAAAGTTTCAGGGCAAACTAGGGCAAAAAGAGGAAAAGTCAAAGTCAAACAATCAATGTCAACTGTCAACCCAGGGTGATGTCAGTAGGACTCTTGAGAATGCACCATATGGTCAAGATGATGTCAACAGAGGTTGATGATGTGTCATAATTTGATTGGTTGAAACGGGCCAATCTGGTGTTGACACGTGGCAACTCGGATTTGTCCAATATTGGCATGCGAATCCCAAAATTTTGGGGGTTAGGGAGGATCGAACCCCTGACCTCCCAGAAGGCTAAGATTTCGCCGGATTTCGCTCACCGGGTGAGCTACTATGTCGCTTATTAACGGAAAGGTTGGAATCATATTTATGGTTTCGGGTATGAAGCCGTTGGCAAAGGGCTAGACGGTTGGGGTCAACCCCACGACCGTCGGTCCCTTAACACTTAACGTCATATCAAACCACCGGAATTGGAAACATAGTCATGCACGTGGTTACATATAAACCATACACGATATACATATTATATCGTAATATATCCATACGATATATCAACCATATCCAACATTTAAACTTACGATATATACCATATCATATGCGATATAACAATAAATCCAAACCATGTAAAATGCTAGAAGAGTCGGGTGGGGGTTTCGACTCGCCGACCTTACACTTACATATACCACGCCTTAAGACCATTGTGCTAGCCAACATACCAAGCAGTGGAACTTGGTATTCCATCCACCCATTATTTATATATTGTTATGCAGGTGCCGAACTAGACCAAAACCACCAGTGCGCATTCCAAGGCAGGTTTTGGTTGTAGCGCTGGTTTTTCTTCCACAGAGGCGGTTTTGTGCAGCGGAAAGGCGGTTTTGCTACATGCAGAGGTGGTTTTTGATTTTTCAGGGGGTTTGGAGGTCACTGTGGCCAAATATGGTCGAGTTTATACTCATTTGACTCTAAATTTCGAGCTGTACGCAGTGGTGATGTTCGTTTTCTCATTTGAGACTCTGTTTTTTGAGTTCATGCCTGTAACAACATTTTGAAGACAAAATAAAGAGGTCAACACTGGAAGCAAAAGGACCAGGAGACATAGCCAGGAAGTCTGGTGAACTCCTTTATTAAATTCGGCCGTGCTAATGTGTTTTGATTGTGTTTTCAAATTGTTTAATTGTTTATGTTATTCACAATCTTTCCGATCCATTGCATTAAGTAACATAAGCGAATTCACACATAGTCTATAATACCTTTTTCATTAACGGATCATGGAGTGATTCAAGATAAAATTTAGTCGTAGATTAAATCTTATTTGCCCATAGAAGGGCCCCACACCCTTCTTGGTGTTGATTTTTGAATTGCAATAGATACAAGCACAATATTTTTAAACTATTGGTAATCACTTAGAATGATATAGATCTTATTTAACAATTCCAGTTTATCATTAAGCAATTGTACTTCAGAAATTCAACCATTAACCATAAATACAGTAGAGATCACAATGCACAAAGAGATAAAACAATGTTTATCCTAGGAAAACCCACTTGGGGGAAAATCCCAACAACCTTTTCCTTAGAAAAATTCTCCTGTTCAACAAGAGATATATCTAATGCAGCTAGTCAAAACTATGCTTATGGTCAAACTTGGTCCACAACCCTTAAGTCAAGCCTCCAGTAACGTGCTCTGATTTGAATTACCTTAGGCCTAAATGCGACCTCTAGAATATACCCAGAAAAACTCGACTTCCCGAAATTTTGGCTTGCCCAGAATATGCTGCCCAACAACTCCCCTGAAATTTGGCCTGTCCAGAAACCACTGCCCAAATTAAGGTCACACATGCGAGTATAGAGAGAGAGATGCGAGCTAAAGAGAGAGAGATCTTCATCCTTGTATTTGTCCTTCTTCTCCTTTGTCCTTCGCTTAGATGCCCCAGAAAATGTCCTTCTTCTTCTCCTTTGTATTTTGCATTGCTTTTGCCATATTTCTAGCCCCAAATAGTAGTGCATCAATCCAAGATCCTTCATGTCAAACTCGAAAGCTAACTCCCTTTTACACCGAATAATCAGATGCTCCGTCCTTGTCAGAAATAGGTCATCAACATACAACAATAAGATCACAAGTTCATTGTTCTCTACCTTAAAGTACAAGTTTGGATCAACATCGCTTTTGGGGAAACCAAGTCTTGTAAGATAATTGTCAATTGTTGTATACTAGGCTCTCGGTGCATTCTTAAGTCCATGCAAGGCTTTCTTTAACCTGCATACGTGAGACTCTCCACCATGTACCTCAAAACCTTGAGGTTGTTCTAAATACAATTCTTCTTCAGTCACGTCATTAAGAAAGGCAGTCTTTACATCCATTTGTGTAAATTCCATCCCATTGAAGAAGCAATAGAGTTAATAGATCTAATAGTAGTGTATTTGGTGACCGGAGCAAAAGTCTCATCATAGTCTGCCCCCTCTTTCTAGGAGAAACCACTAGCCACAAATCTTGCCTTGTATTTGTCAATGCTGCCATCCACTGCATGCTTAATCTTGTATACCCATCTGGAGGACACCACTGATTTATCTTTAGGTCTAGGCACGATTTCTAATTTTCTTCTCTTATATTTAGGAACATGAATATAAACATGACAACCAAAAATTCTTAAATGACCAACTTGGGGATTTTGTCTAGTGAATGTTTCTTCGGGAGTATTGTCCTCTAGAATTTGATGAGGATTTCTATTTTGAATGTAGACAACAATCATTGATGCTTCACTCTTTAGAAGCATGGGCATGTCTTGATCATGCATCATCACCTTGATGGATTCTTCAGTTGTTCTATTCCTTCTTTCAACAACTCCATTATGTTGCGGATTATATGGGACTATCAATTCTCTTTTAATCCCAACTTCTTTGCAAAAGGCCATGAGCTCCTTGGATTTGTATCCTCCTCCATTGTTAGATCTCAAGATTTTGATCTTCTTTCCCTTCAAGTTTTCGACTTTAGCTCTGAATTCCTGAAACTTGTCAAAAACTTCATCTTTTGTCTTCATGAAGTAGATTCATGTCTTACAAGAAAAATCATCAATAAATGTTACATAATACAAAGAGCCTCCAAGAGACTTTACCGGCACAGGAGCACATACATCAAAATGAATTATGTCCAATACTTCCTTGGATCTACTTTTGCTGCTAAGAAAAGGTTTCTTCACATTCTTTCCAAGCGCACATCCTTTGCACACTCCATGCTCTTCTTGCAAATCTGGAACACCCGAAACCATTTGTTTTATAGAAGGCAAAGCTCTATGGTGGAGATGACCATATCTTCTATGCCAAAGCTCACAGGGAAGGCTACTCTATATCCTCTATCTTCCAGGCATGAAATAGAAACCAAATTCTTCTTCAAACCTGGTACACATAATATGTTTTTGAGATGAACTCTATCACCTGATTCTAGTTCAATTGATGTCTTTCCAATGCCTTTGATAGGATAAATGTTGTTGTCTCCAAGTTCCACCTTTTGTGCTAATCTTCTTTCCAACAGACTTGTGAGGTTGTCTCGATCCCCCGTCATGTGGCTTGAGGCACCACTATCTACTAGCCACAAGTCTTCACTATCTGCAATAGAACCATTAAGAGCATAGAAATAAAAGAATTCTTTATTACCTGGTTCTTTGTTCTTTGGTTTCTTTGGAAGTTCTTCAAAATCAGCTGTAGAGGCACGCTGTTTTCCCGTTGATCTTTCAGGACAGCTGTGTCTAAAGTGGCCATATTTGTGACATTGATAGCATTGAACCTTTGACATGTATCTCTTTCCTCGAGGAGCAAATCTTCTTTCCTTTGCTCTTCTTTTTTCGTTTCGTCTTCCATCATTTCTTCTTTGAAAACCAAACTGCTTTCTTCCTCCACCTTTCTTGAGTTGTGCTGCATATGCTTGAGAATCGCTTTCATCAGATCATTGGATCCTTCCTCTTGATATGAGCCTTGATTCTTCTGCATCCTTTCTAGCACATATTTCTGCTGCAAAAAACATCCCATGACTCAGGTAGACCATTAAGTGCTGTGGTTACTAATTCCTTATCAGAGATGACTTCATCAATTGCTTGTAGTTGATCTCTTAGTCGAGATATCCTCATGAAGTATGAGGCTATGGTATCATTCTTTGTTATTTTAACATCACGGAGTTCATTCCTTAAAGTCATGGCCTGACCAATATTATTGATAGTAAACAAATTAGTAAGGGCATCATACATCTACTTTGAATATTGAAGACTTGGAACATAGGGAATCAAGTGAACATATGGAATCATGGTTGTAATATCATCCTTCTCAAACTTAGCTTTCTCTTCATGCTTCTCAAGTTCGGTGACCTTTCCTTTCACAACACCCAAGAGATCTTCTTTCGCAAGGAGAATATCAATCCTTGTCTTCCAAGCTCTAAAGTTTGTAGCTCCTAGCTTTTTTCCTTCCTTCATGTGGAAACCCTTAGTTATAGACAAGCCAATAGATTGTAGATATAGGGTTTCAAGAATGATCCCTTACCAAAGAGTGGAAGCTTCTTCAAGAGTGATCTCAACGTCCTTTTCGTCACCAAAGCTCTGATTCCATATTGATTTTTCAAGTGAAATAGATACAAGCACAATATTTCTGAACTACTGGTAATTACTTTGAATGATATAGATCTTATTTAACAATTCCATTTTATCATTAAGCAATTACATTTCAGAAATTCAACCATAAACAATAAAGATAGTAGAGATCACAATGCACAAAGAGAGAACACAATGTTTACCCTGGGAAAACCCACTTGGGGGAAAAATCCAGCAACCTTTTCCTTGGAGAAATTCTTCAGTTCAACAAGAGATATGTCTAATGTGGCTACTCAAAAGTTGCTTATGGTCAAACCTGGTCCACAAACCTCAAGTCAAGCCTCCAGCAGCTCACTATGATCTAATTTGTCTTAGGCCTAAATTCAGCCTCCAGAATATGCCCAGTAAAACTTGGCCTCCCAGAATTTTGGCCGCCCCGAATATGCTGCCCAGCAACTGCTCAGAAATTTGGCCTGTCCAGAAACTGCTGCCCAGAATAAGGTCACACGTGCGAGTTTAGAGAGAAAGATGCAAGCTAAAGAGAGATAGATCTTCGTCTTTCTTCTTCTCCTTTGTCCTTTGCCTAGATGCCCAAAAAATCAAAATGTCTTTTTGTGATGATATTGAATGGTGCCCTTGTGGAGGAGGTTGAATGCATTTATATATATATATGTTCTGCCTCCATGAACGGGTGTGACTCTTCATTGGGGCTGACTTGACTTGAGGGAGGGCTGACTTAACAATTTTGGAGCCAAAAACTCAATTTTCAAATCTCAGAATTTTCTCTTTTAAATCCGACATGAAGAACATGTCTTACAATAAATCTTTCAAGGTATAAATAATCAAAATGACCTATATAACATTATTACTAATTCTTTTCACATTACAATGACAAAAACATAATTATGAAGACTGACTGCAGCTACAAAAATTCAACTTGAGTGAGCCTGGAGAAGCAAAAATGTCACAGAAATGGGGCAGATTTGGGCTGAAACGCCACTGAAACATTTCGGTGGCATTTCCAAATAAGGAAATGCCATTCAGGCATTTTGGCTGCATTTTGACAATTTGGGGTGTTTCAGCCTTCAGGTACTAGTATGATAGCATGGGGGCCGTTTCCTGCAACATAGATTTTATTATTATTATTATCCAATTTTAAGGTCACAGCCAAGCCAGACACCACATTGGTGTATGAGACCCCCTTGTTTGTGAGACAAGGGACCCACGACCGCGCAGTGATTTGACTGCTAAGTCTACGAAGGCATACATACTCTACCCCTCTCTGGTTTTGAACTGGTGACCTCTTAGGAAGAAACACATGCTCTTAACTATTAGGCCCACTCAAGCTGTATTATTAGGTCCACTCAAGCTGTATTTAAGGTTTTATCGTTTATGTGACAGCTGCCTTAAAATTTACAATCTACAGAAGGACAAAAATGTGTACAAGTTTACATCTTTGCAAATCAATTCACAATTCTTTGACAGAATGGCAATTAAACAAAACAATCTTGCTCCGAATATTGTCAAAAAAAACATGGACAAAAGGACCTAACACTACACACACCTTACAATGGCTAATTAACACACTTTGCTTTACACTAGTTTGCTTTTCCTATCATTCAACAAACTGCTGCTGTAAATATTGTTCTTAGGCACAGAAGACATCTATTCACTTACGATTCTTAGTTTATTTGCATGGCTAAGAGTTCCGCCCTTGTTTTGAGCACGACATTTTTTTTGCATTTATCATTAAAAGGTGGCCTTCTGAATTCCAATACTGGAAATACAAGAAGCAAGCAAACCATTACATACTTAGTTGAGAAGTGAGAGTGCCATTTGAACAGTCTTTACATCGTTAGTAGAAACTGGGGACAGTTTGTTCTGCGCAGGAAGGAAATGATGGACACAACAAATTTTTGTCTACTATTAAGTGTTACTTCATGCCAACTGGAACTACATGATCAAGCATACATAGTTGGGAAGGGACGTGACCATTTTAGCAGATTTTCCATCTTTGGAAAAAAATTGTTGACAATTTCCTCTATGTGGAAGGAAGTGATGGGCACTTAACATAATTTCTATCTATTTTTAGAAGACAATTTTTACTAAATGTTTTTAATTGCTGCTTATGTGAGAAATTTAATTTTGATAGTTGTACAGGTTTAGATCTATGAAAAGATGATGACTTATTTTTTGTTGTTGTTTCCAAATCACAATCTTGTATTATAAACATGATCCATTGAGTAATACACAGTTAATTTGTTTGAGGGAGTTGCTTCTGCATATTCCTCACTTTTGTAGTGTTCTCATCTCATCTATTATAAGAATGCATTTATTATGTTTCGTTGATAGACAGCGTTGATGACCATAGTTAGCTTATGAATATTCATTTGGCGTTCTCTCCTGGCTTGCATGCCCATCAGATGGCCCATCAAGAGCTTCTAATATATGAGGGACTTAATTCAACACTACATATGTTTGAAGCAACCTTTGAAGTAGAATACAAGTTTAGATCCATCTTAACCCCAGATCTATCAAGTGCTGAAGGGGATCAAATCTCTGGAAGTGCCAACATTTTTTAGAGTAAAATACTAGAAAATTGAGGAAAGGTTTGCACTTCTAAGGATTTGTTCCCTCTTGATGCTTGATAGATCTGTGGTTAGGATGGATTGGCTTTATTATGATCTTTTTTTTTTTCAAATTATTATCATGGTGGAATTTTTTTCATAGTCTTTTGTTTAATGTATACTTCATAGATATTTATCGTTTGGTTAAGTTAAATATTTATAAAATGGTTTGTCACAGTCGTTCATTTTTACCAATCTTTCATGTAAATTTGTGTTGAATACGTGGCCTGTAACATACTTGTAAGGGAACATTTGCGTGGCCGATTTACTAATTGTATGTAATAAATTTCATCTTATTGTTGTTACTACTGCACAGTACTAATGAATTCCCTACATTATGGTCTTACTTTCTCCTGTCTTTTTATTTTTTATTGTTTAAAATAAGGGGGAAAGCTTTTACAATCCATATATCCCAAGTGTGCTCCAAATGCTGGATGAGAAGGAATTGATTGTGGAAAGTGACGGTGCCAAAGTAATCCAAATCGAAGGGCAAAACATTCCATTAATTGTTGTAAAGAGGGATGGTGGCTTCAACTATGCTTCGACTGATATGACAGCACTGTGGTATGTTATGGCCTTTATGGTATATTAGCAATACATTTTTTTTTATGCTAATGGTTTGTTACATTTGGAAACATAAGTTTATTTTGTGGTGCAACCATATGCTGCAATTGTGAAGCTTGGCCTAATATATTTAATTGTGCTTTTCATACCTGATAATAGAAGCATGTATCAAAGTTCCTGTCCTATAAAGCAATATGCATTGGGCAGGAAATCTGCAAATTTGAGTACAAACCTTCAGTTCATCTATGCACACAAATTTATTCCCGAACAGTAGTACCATCGTTTGAGCAATAAATTGGAATTGATATGTTCAAATTTTGTGTTAAGTTGGAATTGGTGTAAACGAGTGAATTGCAGCTGAAAATTAACATCCATAAAATGCGTTGGAATCCACAAGACAATAGAGAGTCATGTGCTATCCTATGCTTTTTTTTGGTATATATTATCAATACTGTAGTGTTACATGTGCCAAGTGGGATACAATCAGCAGCAACATGATCAAACCCTACAGGCTATGGGTCTTCCTATCTACAACCTATTAGAATATCTATGTTCTAGGGCGTTCTTGCAAATTCCAAAATTTTGCATCAGGCGAGAGGTTTCCTGAATCGAGTCATTGTGAACTTCAACCTTAGGGCTGATCTGATATATTAATTACAGCAGGAAATAGCAAACAATTTTTCATCTCACTTCAACCCAATATTCTAGGCAGCCTAAGAGAAAATATACTTAACACTTGGCAACAAGTTTCAGCCATTAGGTTACATTTTTCCAGACACAAACCCGAGCTGATATCACTTTAATTACTGCAGATTTAAAGTAGTAAATCTGCTTTATTATTTTAACACTTTCAGCCCTTAGATATGTTAAAATTCAGCATGAAAAACTAGTCCTGAAAATTTCCAAATCAAGAGGCCAATGCAAGCTGAAAATCAAGTTTGCATTTAAACAAGTCATAAGAATAAAGTAGACATGCAACAGTGTTATCACAAAGCTGACAACTTCTTTTATATATATATATATATGGATGAAGTACATGTACATACGACAATGTTATCACGAAGTCAAGCTTTCCAAAACCCTAGCTAGGAAAAACATGAAAACTTTAGCTGTCACCAAAGGTCCAGACTCCACAACAAGCAAGCATCAATGCCAACATGGCCTCCTTGGTTTCAACATCAAGTGTGTATCACACAAGCTCTCTTAGGTTGTCTTTCTTAGGTTTTGCAAACCTTAGCCATGTTGCGTCACACAAGTACATGGCAAGGCAACTCTAGTGCTAGCCTCAAAATCTACATAAAATAAAGACATGTCTCGATACAAATAATCAATAAGGCAACCCCACAAGGAATCCTTTATAATACAAGGATGTACATGTGTCACGTTATGGTTTATCTAAACTCTAAGTTATGAGGATACGGATACGGATTCGGATTCAGATCTGCTTGATTTTTGAAAAGCCAAGGTTTGGATATGGCAAGTACGATCAATATAAATACATTTTTATAATCAATTTTTTTGATATTAATGTCCAAATTTATTGTGATCACTACCCACCAACAACAATAGAGTTTATATTATTATTATTATTATCCAATTTTAAGGTCACGGCCAAGCCAGACACCAAATTGGTGTATGAGACCCCCTTGTTTGTGGGACAAGGGACCCACCTCTGCGCAGCGATTTGACTGCTAAGTCTACGAAGGCATACATACTCTACCTCCCTCTAGTTTTGAACCTGTGACCTCATAGGAGAAAACACATGCTCTTAACCATCAGGGCCACTCAAGCTGTATTGTGTCGATGAATTTCATGAAAAAACATACAATACTTCATAATTAAAGTAGCATTAATTATTTTATAAAAATTAAATTATAAACTATAAATATTACAAAACTATTTAAATGATAAATAATAATAATGTAATAACACATTACTTTATATGAATTAAATAATAAGCTTATAATATATAAAAGTTTAATATAAAATATAATGTACAAATTTTAAAACTTGTACATAACAAATTTGATATATTTTAAATAATTTTAATTTATAATATATATGGACAATAAAATAACAATTTTTTATATTTTGAATAATTAATTTATAATATATATACACAAGAAAATTACTTTATAAAATTATAACATTTCTAAACTAATATAAATAAAGTATAACATATTTAAAAAGTTTTAATTAAATTAATGTGAATAAAATATAGCATAGCTATAAAAGTATAATTAAATTAATATAAATAAAATATGTCATATTTATAATTAAGTTATAATATTATAACATATCTAAAATATAAACATATAAACACGATGACTTCTTTTATAACATTTCTAAACTAATGTCAATAAAATATAACAGATTTATAAAGTTATAATTAAATTAATGTAAATAAAATATTACATATTTATAATTAAATTAATATTATAACTATATGTAACTATATGAATTCAAATGTGCGACACTACATATGCATCGCTGATAAATAAAATCCCAGTATTGGTGTCATACTACCAAGTCCCGGTATCATACTACCAAGTCTGTAGATCCCAAAACCAATGATATTAATACCAGTCGCATCATCCTGGCCGTCTTATTCACTGCACGTGCATGTATTGTCTAAGCTTCCAACGAGCAACTATCCCAGTTAGAGTGCAATGCATTGTCGACTACTAGCACACTGCCATGTCAAGTTATTACCAAAATATTTTTACTCGTTAAAAAAATGTTTTCTAGCGTATCCAAGTGAATCCAAATCTGAATTTGTTTCTGATCCGAGGATCCGAGAATCCATTTCCCAAGGTGGACAAATCTGGTAACATAGCTAGTAAATGGTTTCCTTGTATTCTTTCCTAGGGCATGTCCCTTGCATATTCCTTCTTTAATGTTGGGAATGCCATTTACCAATTTATTGAGAGAGGGAATAAATTTGTAATGTAAATGTCCATATCTTTTTTGCCATAGTTCAATGGGATTGATTCCATCTAAACTAGGTCTTCAGGAGATGCTGTTAATACTCTATATAGACTTCCTTCATGAATTCCAACAACTCTAGCTTTATCAATGCTTGAATCTTTACCCCAAGCCAAAACCTTTCCATCTACAAAAGCAATTCTATCACCTTTATCTTCTACGCAATAAATTGAAAGTAAAGTCCTTGTCTGTTAATTTTAGCTATGTTCTATGCTTAGAGCAATTTATTTCAATTTTCACAGTTAGCTCAATATATTTTCCAAATTAGCAATCACATCAACATAATAGTAAATTGCAGATAAAACATAAATCACAGAAGACAAGCCAAGACAAGAGGACACAAGATGTGGCACTAGCAAGGGAAAAACCCCAATTTGGGGAAACCCTTGCTCAATTCTTCTTATATGTTTCTTCAATAGTTCAGGAGAGAGAGAGACTGTAGATATACAACAAAAGCCAACACTTTGACTTGACAAGATAAGAGCATAGATCTTCTCTAAGAAAATATCTCATGAGGTGATTGGTATGGACTCAGGTGATTCCATCACCTTGCTATACCTATCATAGTGTTGCACCATGTTGCACCATCATACCATGTCCATCATCACTGAGTTGTACCAGGATGCACCACTGCTAAGTTGTACCTCATCATGTTGTACCCAACATGCTGCTCTTCATCATAATGTTGCACATATCATACTACTGCACCACTTCATCATGTTGCACATATCATACTGTTGTACCACTTCGTCATGTCGCACCTCCATGTCCTGCATCTTCAAACTGTACCTTACTGCGTCCATCATGTTGCATCTTGATACACTTGTGTTGCACACCCTTAACTACCCTTAGCAGTCCTAGCTATGGTGCTATGGCCTGCGGCCTAGCACATAGCATCCCTTGTAGCAAAGGTATCCCGTATGTACAATCATCATTAAAGCTGCAACATCTAATCTATAGAAATGTCAACACTTGAACTATTGTACTGTTGTAATTCTGGGATTGGTTACGGTACTAAGCACAGTCCCTAACAGCCCATCAAAACTGGCCCAGAATTTCTCTTAATGACTATTGTTGTCCTCCACAGAGATGTTGCCCTCAATGATGGCCCTTTGACGTAGTTTCAAGCCCAACGCTTTTACCTATCTCCTTAACACAGTTGCAGCATCCAAATGCCTAACTAACAGCACATGCCAACACCCAAACACATTCATTCTTCACGTTGTCATAGGGTCCCTTCTACTGCAGCTAGGGCTCTTCTCTTACTGTGGCTAGGTCTACTAGATCTCGGGCTAGGCCTCCACAAGTCTACATTAGGGTTGCCTTGCTGCGTATAGATATAGGAGCAGGTATGGGCAGTGTTTAGGAGCAGGTAAGGGTAGCGTATAGGAGCTTCTTTAGGTTGAGACCTCTTTACTGCGACCAGGGCATCCCTTTTGTTGGGTCTAAGGGTTGTCTCAAACCTTTCCAAAACAAAGTATAGATTAGGGCATGACTATGTTTAGCTAGGGCATGATATGACATGCGGCTAGGGCATGATAGCACTGTGTTAGGGTCAGCTGTTAGGTCTCCTTCACCGTGCTAGATCTCCTTGCTTTGACTGCGACTAGGCTTCATTATAACAGCGGTTATGGCATCCTTCTTTTGTTGCGTATAGGGTCTCCCTCTAGGCCTGCGTTAAGTGCTTCCTCCTCTTAGATGTCTCTTGCCACTAAAACCCAAAACAAGTGGAGAGAAATCAAGAGAGAAATATGTGTCCAAATGACTATCAAGCCATCTCCTTTTATACTAAAATGTTGAGCACACATGGGGGTTCTTTGGTTGCTGGCCGACCTTGACGAATTGTCCCATAATACAAATAAATTCATATCTCCATGGATATTTATCGGAATTGGATGATCTTTAAATCAATCCTACACCTCTCGATGAGAGGGATCTAAGAAAAATATCAGTTGCCATAAAAAAGATGACCCACATGGAGTTTGACCCTAGTTGCCAATTTTAACACTCCCTCTCAACTATGGAGAACTCCATCTGCTGATCCATCTACCACACTGTACTATCTCTACCATTAGTGCCCTGCATTGCTCTGCTCTGCTCTATTGAACCATGAAGAAGAAGAATTGATCGAGAATGTCTCATACCATTCTCTATTGACCCAAAGTCAGTCCCGTATGAAGAGAGTGTGTCATACCACTCTTACTGATCCCAGATCAATTCCAAAAAAGAGTGAGTTATATCACTCTTACTGACCCGAAGTCGATTTCATTGATCCCGGATCAATATCACAAGAGAGTGTCTCAAACCACTCATACTGACCCGATGTCAGTTTCATTGATCCCAAATCAATATCAAAAGAGAGTGTCTCAAACCACTCATACTGACCAGAAGTCAGTTTCATTGATCCCAGATCAATATCAAAGGAGAGTGTCTCAAACCACTCATACTGACCCGAAGTCAATTTCATTGATCCCAGATCAATATCATCCTAGCATAGGGAGTACGATAGTAACACGATGCGTCCATAGGTACTACTATGGTCCCTATCCTCATTTCCCTGCTCATTGGCCAGATGAGAGGTACTTCCCATGAGTCCCAGACTACATGGGTAGGATGTCTCAACAGGAGAAGGATAGAGCACTTATCCTGCCTACATGTCGCAAGGGGTATCCCAAGGGAAGGTTAACCACTTACCCTGTACACAACAAATCACTAGGGGAAGGTTGAACGACTCACCCTATGACTGTGTCTTAGCAGGAGAAGGATGAACTACTCATTGCCTACATAGCAAACCACTAGGGGAAGGCTGGACCACTCACCCTATGGTTGCTCATCGCTCCACGATGTACCCCCAAGCCCCCCGGAGCTCCCAGAGCTCAATGTCCATATCATGCAGGACCCTTAAGAGAGAGTCTCTCCACGACTCCTAGTCGTTCTCAAAAAACCACAAATTTGACCTTTTCCTAGGGCTTCGACAGAATGTCAACGACCTGTACATCAGTCCCAATGTGATGAAGCCTTCTTGCTCATTGATATACCATATCCCAGATAAAGTGGTACCTGATGTCTATATGCTTGGAGCGATCATAACACACGGGATTCCTCAACAATCGAATCCCCCTCTTGTTGTCATAGAACATCACGGTGCTATCCATCATGTGTCAAACGGCTCACTAAAGAGCTTCCTCAACTGGGCAGCTTCACATGAGGTCATACTCATAGCTATGTATTCGATCTCAGTGGTGCTTAAAGCAACCAACTTCTGCTTCCTACTCATCCATGATATCGAAGCACAACCCAAAGAGAACCAGCACTGAGAAGTGCTCTCGCGATCCTCCACACTGCCTGCCCAGTCAACATTCGAATAATCATGCAGCTTTACATTTCCGGCAGTGTATCTCAATCAATGAGAGATTGTGCCCCAAAGATATCTCAGAAGATTCTTGGCACCAATCCAATGAGGTTCAACCATATATGAGCTCAACATGCTAATTGCAAAACATATATCCAGACGAGAGTTCACCAAGAACATCAACGCTAGAATGAGTTTATGAAACTCAAAGGCATTTCCCAAATCAGGTCTGGCATCCCTACCACATAACTTCTGAAATTTAAGATCCATCAAGGTAGTCACGGGCTTGCAATTCACCATTCCAAATACGGAATCCGACTTCCTCTTACTTTTGCAAATGAGAGGGTCTGCACCTGTCAGAAAGAGGTCGTCCTCATAAGGTGCCAGTATAAGAGGTCTATCATTCACAACCCTCAAGCAATGGTTTGGATTGGCTTCACTCCTAGTGAATCTCAGCTTCATCAGACAACTATCAATCCTCTCGTATCAAGCCCGGGGTGTCTTGATCATGAATCTCAAACCCCTCGAGTTGTTCCAAACCTATGGACCTACTATGAGGGGAATGGTCCCCTTGTAAGATTTTCCTTTGGTACATCTCAGACATGTACCTTCATGCTCTTCTTGAATTCATGCATCCTTGTCACCATCTGAATCACATCAGGTAGGGCCCCATAATAAGAAGACCTCCAGTGCTATAGATGAGATGTGTCAACTGACATGGTCCCCAATGGACTTCCAGCAACTTGATACAAATTGCCAACCCTGAACCTATGAGTAAAAGTATCTTTGAAAATTTCGTTTTCAAACACGTACCTTTCCATCAATGAATGCCACCTTGAAGCCTTTGGCTTCCATTGCCGAAATGGACACTAGGTTCTTCTTGCGATCAGGTACATAAAGAGATTCTTGAAAATGAATCAAGTTACCCTCATTCAATTGAGAGGTAATTCCCTACACCCTTTCTGGGATAGGTGGCATTAACTCCAAGTATAATCCCACAATTGTTTCCATCTCTACCAAATTTGAGAGAGCACCCTTCTATCCAATGAAGTGCATTCAAGCACTATAGATTCCCAAAGAGTCTAGAGGAGAGGGCCAATATAACAACATTTGATTCTTCATACCTAGGGTTCCTTGCTTTCTTTGAAGAGTCGGCCATTCCCTTGATGTCCTACATTACCTGTCATTCCTCCAATCATTGAAGATGTCCATGGAATGATTGTTATCATCAAGTGATGTGTCCTGACCATTCAGACACTCCTTTGCATAATGGTCGAACTTATTGTAATCAAGGCATCTTCCTTTCCTTCCAACCTTAGATCCGGACTTCCCATTGAAGTGATCTTTAGGAAGGCCATCAGATGCTTCCGCTGCGCCACTCGGATAATATTCTTTGCTTCGTCTTCACCCGTGGTGAATTTGAAGAGGGATGAGGAATCCATTGATCCTTTTGTCCTTTCCCAACAGTCTTTGGTGATTGCTCTTTCACTCTTGCTTGGGCTTTGTCTTCACCTCAGCTCCGATACCATGTTAATTTTAGGTATGTTCTATGCTTAGAGCAATTTATTTCAATTTTCACAGTTAGCTCAATATCTTTTCCAGATTAGCAATCACATCAGCATAATAGTAAATTGCAGATAGAACATAAACATATATCGCAGAAGACAAGATGACACAAGAAGTGGCGCTAGCCAGGGTCAAACCCCAATGTGGGGAAACCCTTAATCAATTCTTCTTATATGTTTCTTCAATAGTTCAACAGAGAGAGAGAGAGTACATATACAGCAGAAGTCAACACTTTGACTTGACAAGACAAGAGCATAGATCTTCTCTAAGAAGATGTTTCATGAGGTAACTGATATGGACTCAAGTGATTCCATCTCCTTGTTATACCTATCATAGTGTTGCACCATGTTGCACCATCATACCATGTCCATCATCACTGAGTTGTACCAGGCTGCACCATTGTTGAGCTGCACCTCATCATGTTGTACCCAACATGTTGTTCTTCATCATCGTGTTGCACATATCATACTGTTGCACCACTTCATCATGTTGCACATATCATACTGTTGCACCACTTCATCATGATGCACCTCCATGTGCTGCATGTTCAAACTATTTCTTATTGTGTCTATCATGTTGCATCTCCTTGTGTCCTCCATATGTTGCATCTCCTTGTGTCCTCCATGTGCTGCATCTTGATACACTTGTGTTGCACACCCTTGACTACCCTTAGCAGTCCTAGTTGTTGGCATTATGATACAGGTATGACACAAGTGTTGTCCTTGATGGCAACTCTCTCAAATAAAAGATCACAGTATAGCAGGTAAACAGCAAGAGTGAAGAAAGAAACCTATACGCAGGTTCACTATATACCAAGTTGCGTATACACGCAGGTTCACTATATACAAAGTTGTGTATACGGAAAGGTATACGCAAGTTCACTATATACCAAGTCGCGTATACACGCAGGTTCACTATATACAAAGGCGCATATAACGTACACACGCACTTTCACAAAAGGAAAGGCGCGTACATGTCGAAAAACTAAGTTTTGATCTGTGGTATTTGGACCATGGTATTTTGGTATTGATCTTTGATCCGAGGTATTGACCCCAGGTATTGGGTCCAAGGTATCGGTCCTACGTGGCTTTGGACCATGGTATTGAGAGAGGCCTAAACCTATATAAGGAGAAGAAGATCATTAGGCCAAAGTGCAAGTGTGCAAGTGATGAATATCTGATGAAGTGTGAGATCTAGTATGCAGGTTATGGGTATGCGATGCTTTGCTAAGGATGCACCTATGTGGCAAATGAAGGTTGATGGACCGGGATCATGAATAGTTCAGATCTGAATACTGACGCATGTCTTATCCTTTATATTTGATGATCTGGGTATATCTGAAGTAGAAAATTGTAGCGAAGGTATAAGTAATTATTTTCAGATCTGTACGCTGGTTCCCTTTGGTGAAAGGGCATATACACGCTGGTTCGACACAGCCAAGTAGTGTATACATTATGAGATTTGATATTTGAGGTTGTTGTTGGTTCTAGTGGTTGTTGCAAAGTTCTGGGTTCTACTCTGTGTTCTGGTCACTGTGTTTTGACGACAGGGTTTTAGTGATTCAGTGGTTGGGTGATTCAGAGATTGATGATGCAGATATAGTTGATGGTCATATTGCAATGGCGATTGATTTTGAATTGATGGATCCAGTCTGAAAAATTTATGAAATGTGGTCCCTTGAAGAAAAGAGCAGGTCGTAGCCTTCTGTAGGTCCGCACCTACGTACTAGTAAATATATTGGCTAGTACAAGAGCTAGGGGGTTGTAGCTCCCTTCCCGTAGAAACTGGAGAACAAGAGAAGGTTGTAGCCTTCTGCAGGTGGGTGCTTGCATACTGGTATGAGTATGCACCAGTACAAGATTGTAAACAGGTTTTTCTTATCTTAAAGAAAACAGTAGCATGTGGTTTTTGTCCCGCATTGGGTTTCCACCTTAGATCATGATGTTCATGTGTGTTTCTTATGTGTGATGATCTGTTCTGCACTTGTTTACTATTTATATGGTTAATGAAGTTCTGATGCACTAATTAAAGATCAACATATGATGGATTAACTGAATCATAAGTTTACTAGATATACGCTCGCTGCATTAAACACAATTGTGTGTACACGCAGGTCCCCTTAACTGAAGTAGCGTATATGAATTAGAGTATGAAATGAAAAAGTTATATTGATTTGTTAATACTGATTCACCCCCCCTCTCAGTATTATTTCCAACACTAGCTATGGTGCTATGGCCTGTGGCCTAGCACATAGCATCCCTCGTAGCATACGTATCCCAGATGTACAATCATCATTAAAGCTGCAGCATTTAATCTATAGAAATGTCAACACTTGAACTGTTGATTGTTGCAATTCTGGGACTGGTTATGATACTAAGCACAGTCCCTAACACCCCATCAAAACTGGCCCAGAATTGCTCCTAATGATTGTTGTTGTCCTCCACAGAGATGTTGCCCTCCATGCTGACCCTTTCAGGTAGTTTCAAGCCCAACGCTTTTACCTATCTCCTTAACACAGCTGCAGCATCCAAATGCCTAACTAACAACACATGTCAACACCCAAACACATTCATTCTTCACGTTGTCGTAGGGTCCCTTCTATTGCCGCTAGGGCTCTTCTCTCGCCGCAGCTAGGTCTCCTAGATCTGTGGCTAGGCCTCCTCAAGTCTGCATTAGGGCTGCCTTGCGGCGTATAGATATAGGAGGAGGTATGGGCAGCGTATAGGAGTAGGTAAGGGCAGCGTATAGGATCCTCTTTAGGGTGAGTATAGAAGCCTCTTTACTGCGGCCAAGGTGTCACTTTTGCTGCGTCTAAGGGTTGTCTCAAACCCTTCCAAAAAAACATATAAATTAGGGCATGATTGCGTTTACTAGGGCATGATATGACTTGCAGCTAGGGAATGATAGGGCTGCGTTAGGGTAAGCTGTTAGGTCTCCTTCACTGTGCTAGATCTCCCTAATTGGATTGTTGTTAGGCTTCATTATAACAGCGGCTAGGGCATCCTTCTTTTGTTGTGTATAGGGTCTCCTTCTAGGCCTGGATTTAGGGCTTCCTCCTCTTAGATTTCTCTTGCTACTAAAACCCAAAACATGTGGAGAGAAATCAAGAGAGAAGTGTGTCCAAATGACTATCAAGCCATCTCCTTTTATACTAAAACGTTAAGCACATGTGGGGGTTATTTGGTTGTTGGTCGACCTTGACGAATTGTCCCATAACACAAATAAATTCATATCTCCATGATACTTATCGGAATCAAATGATCTTTAGATCAATCCTACACCTCTCGATGGGAGGGGTCCAAGAAAAATATCAACTCCCATAAATAACATGACCCACATGGAGTTTGGCCCTAGTTGCCAATTTTAACATTTTCCAACCTAGAACATATAGTATATTGTTGAGATGTAGCTTTGCTCCATTGTCCAGCTTCAAAGAAGTTGATCTCGGGCCTTTAACAGCATAGCTTTTGTTGTCTCCCAATTCCACTGCATGAGAAGATTGTTCCCTTGATAGAGTGTGAAGTTGTTTGCTATCTCCTGTCATGTGTCTTGATGCTCCACTATCAATAATCCATGCATTGTCATGATTGAGTGAACCTGTGAATGCAGCCAAAAAGTTGTAGATGATTGTTTTGATCCAACTTCCTGCAATGTTGAATCCCATTTTCAAGTATCTTATTATTGAGGGAGTAGTCCTTTCTTTCAAGCCAATATAGTGGTCTCCAATCTTCCATGACCTTAGCTCTGATTCCTTGTTGAGAAATCAATGCTAGATGAATTAGGGTTAGATTTCTCTTTCTTGATAATTACTTGTGAATTATATTGGCTTCTTTTATGTCTTTATTATATTATCTTTCATCAAGCAATTACCAAACTATGTGTGTATGAAGCTCACAAGAACAAGAGACACGAGATGTAGGCACTCTTCAAAGGCAAAACCCTTATATAGGGGTAAACCTAGTCAAACTTCTTCCTTTAGTAGTTAAGATGAGAAAATCCATCAACCTAGACACAAACCTCCTCCAACCACCAAGTCAGCTCTTCCTTCCAGCAACTTCGATCTAGATCTTCGACCTTTGACCCAGCAAATCCAGAATTCTTCCCTTCTAGCAGAAAAATCTTTGACATAGCACTTTCAGAATTTCGACCCTCTCAGCAGTAGAACTTCGATCCAACAAATAGCCTAATAACTTCGCATAAAAGAGAGAGGGATAGCCCAGAAACTTCGACTTCCTTCTTCTACTTGAACTTTGCACTTGTTGAGTAGATGTCCAAAAAGATTGAACTTCTCTTGTATATATAGCCTCTTTTGTGGGTCGAATTGTCATCTTGTAGTCCGACTTCATCAAGCTAGGGTCGACTTGGTGTGGAGGTGACAAATTACATTTTTGACTCAATAATAATTCCTTTTACATGATAAAAAAGCCCAAGAAAGGTCTCATTAAATGAACAATGACTCTAATGACTCAATATAAAACCTAGAGGTCCACAATGGGGACTTTGACCTATAAAATGGTGACCCAAGCATGAAACTCATGCTTTAATAAGCCATTGTAATAATAATCATAAATTATTTTTCATTCTTTGACTCAAATATAAAATTGAAGATCGAACCTAGTTACGTTCTTCAACAAGGAGAAGGCCAAGATCCTCAACATGTATTGGAAATTGAAGTTCCCTATAAAGCATGAATGGGGTCCCATCAGGCTATGGGATGGTGTCATAAGATAAATCCATTTGAAATTGTCCTCCCATAGAAGCACCCCACTTCCTAGACAACAACATTCCCCATACATCAAGTATATCTATAACTATAATGTCCATGAGCACAAAGATATCTTCATTGAAAGCCAAGGCTAATTTAAGGTCTTTAATAAGACCATGGACGAGGATGGACTTGGAATCGAAGCCACACACATTCTTATAGGGCCGACTAATGTCCAACTTAAGTTGATTCATGACCTTTAGTGGCATAATATTTGCAAAAACCCCTAAATCTAACATACAATTATGAAGAAGAAAGTGATTTATAGCTAGGTCCACCAAAAATGGGTTATGGCCAGGATTAGCCATAGTGAAATTAATAGTTTTCAACATAATAGGGGGATCTTCACCATCAATTCCTAAGGCTTTCTTCACTTCTCTTTTTTGGGATGGGATCTTTACAATCTCCTTGATAGGAACTTGCATACTCATTTTACTTATGGCAGCACCAGCATCAACATCTACTTCAAGTTTTTTGTTCTTATTCTTGTGCTTTGGCACAGACAAGCTCAAATATTCAGCAAATTCATATTTATTATTATTAAACATATAGAAGATGATTACAATTTGTGGGAGGACCCTGGCTTTATACTACCTTGGGTGCCTCTTGGTGAATGGGTATGATCTTTGATCATGCCCTTTGCTTAATAACAACTAATTAACTAATTTTTTATATAACATTACAATCTCCTTGATAGGAACTTGCATACTCATTTTACTTATGGCAGCCAACATCAACATCTACTTCAAGTTTTTTGTTCTTATTCTTGTGCTTTGGCACAAACAAACTCAAATATTCAGCAAATTCATATTTATTATTATTAAACATATAGAAGATGATTACAATTTGTGGGAGGGCCCTGGCTTTATACTACCTTGGGTGCCTCTTGGTGAATGGGTATGATCTTTGATCATGCCCTTTGCCTAATAACAACTAATTAACTAATTTTTTATATAACATTGCCTTCCTCCCAAAAAATGCTTTGTCCCCAAAGCATACGTAACGACGGATGTTTTTGACAAAATGCTTCAGTCTCCCAAGAAGCTTCTTCTTCTGGTAAGTCCTTCCACTTGATCAAGTATTCCTTGATTACACGAGATCGAAGCTTCTTTTCCCTGGTGGATATGATAGCTTTTGGTTCTAAAATGACGCTTTCATCATCATCTAAGGATGGAAGCGTTGTTTGTGTTGATTGATGGTCGCCTAGTGCCCTTTTAAGGCAGGATACATGGAATACGTTGTGAACACGACTATTATCCGGAACGTTTAAACTATATGCAGCTTGGCTGATCTTTTTGTTGATATGGTATGGTCCATAGAATTTTGGTGCTAATTTATTTTTTCCTTTTTGTTTCAAGGACAATTGTTTGTATGGCTGGAGATTGACAAATACCCATTCTCCAACTTCAAATTCTCTCTTGGTTTTGTTTCGTTCAGCTTGTTCGTTCATACGGTTTCTTGCATTATTTAAATTTTCTTTTAGGGTTTGGACGATTTTTTGGGTTTCTTCTAGTTGGTTTTTAACAGCTAGTACATTTGTTTGGACAGTAGCTAGATCCTTCCATTTTGGAGGTTCGTACACATACAAAGCTTGGAATGGAGTCATTTTTGTTGATGTATGATAAGTAGAATTATACCACCATTCAGCGAGATGCAACCATTGAACCCACTTTTCTTTTTTTTTTCTGTAGCGTAACAACGTAGGTAAGCTTCCAAACATTTATTGACAACCGCTGTTTGTCCATCTATTTGAGGGTGGTAAGCAGAACTCATATTTAGGTAGGTTCCTATATGGTTGAACAATTCCTTCCAAAAATTACCCTTAAATTTGGCATCTTTATCACTCACAATGACTTTCAGAAAACCGTGTAATTTATAAATATTTTTGAAAAATATCTCAGCGATTTGTTTAGCTGAGTCTGATTTCTTCATTACAATAAAGTGAGCATATTTGGTGAGTCTGTCAACTACTACAAAAATCTTGTCCTTGCCATCAGATACAGGTAATCCCTCAATAAAGTCCATTGATATTTCTTCCCATTTCTAATTCGGAATGTTTAAGGGGTGACGTAATCCAGGTGTCATAATATTTTCACTTTTATTTCTGACATTTTTCACATTCTGCCACATATTTCTGAATATCGCGACTCATCCCCTTCCAAAAGAATGATTGACATGCATTGTAGTAAGTTTTAAAGAATCCTACATGTCCGGCTGACAGTGAATCATGTTCTCCTTGAGTATCTTGGATTTAAACTTGGAGTTTGAATTAAATACATTCTTCCTTTGTAACATAGAATATCGTTCTTCCATTCAAATTTTGAGTTGTCTTGAAGGTTATTGATTATCGTAGTTATTTTAGATCCTTGGCATACTCACTTTGAATCTTATTAAGCCATTCAATAACAACAACCGAGACTGCAAGTAATGTTGGTTCTTCTTCCTTCCTAGACAAGGCATCTGCTACTACATTGTCTTTTCCCTTTTTATGTAGTATCTCCATGTCAAAGGTGGGCAATTTTTTCAATCCATTTTGGTTGTTCTTCAGAAAGTGTTTTTTGTTGAAGGAGGTGTTGGCGACTGTTATGGTCTATTCAAATGGAGAACTTACTTCCCAAAAGACATTGTCTCCACTTGGTCAGTGCGTGCATAATAGTGAGCATTTCCTTGTTGTATTTGGATTTAAGACGTTCTCGTTTATTGCTTCCTGCTTTCAAAAGTTATTGGATGCCCCTCTTGCATTAACACTGCACCTATACCAAACCCAAAAGCATCACACTCAGTAATAAATGGTTTAGAGAAATTTAAAGTTGCCAATACCGGGGCGTTAGACATAACTTCCTTCAATTCTTCAAAACACCTTCCTGCTTCCTCATTCCATTGAAATGAATTATTATTTAAAAGGTTTGTTAGAGGTGCAGTTATATGTGCATAGTTTTTAATAAATCTTCGGTAATATCCAGTCAATCCTAAGAACCCTCTTAGCTTGGATATATTAACTGGTTTGGTCCATTCCTTTATAGCCTTGATTTTATTAGGCCCACTTTTACTCCTTCATGGGATATTATGTGTCCGAGATATTCTACTTCTTCCTTCCCAAAGGTGCATTTGGATTTCTTGGTGAAGAACTGATTCTCTTTCAGTATTGTAAGAAATTTATCTAGATGTCTTAGGTGCTCCTTCCAAGTTTTACTGTAAATTAAATATCATCAAAGAATACTAATACAAACTTCCTAAGATATGGGCGGAATAGTTCGTTCATAGTGGCTTGGAATGTTGTTGGTGCATTGGTTAACTGAAAGGGCATTACTTTAAATTCATAGTGACCTTCGTGTTTCGGAATGCAGATTTTTGTATGTCTTCCAACCTGATTCTGATTTGGTAATAGCCTGACCTTAAGTCCAATTTTGAGAAGCATTTTGCGCCATGTAGTTCATCCAACATTTCGTCGATAAAAGGAATTGGGAATTTTTTTTTAATCGTTATTTTGCTTAATCCTCTATAATCAATGCATAGCTTGAACGATCCATCCTTCTTCCTTATCAATACAACTAGAGCAACATACAGACTCTTACCTTTTGAGATGATTCCACATTTCAAAAGGTCTTCGATTAATCTCTCAATTTCAGTCCTTTGGTGATGCGGATATCGATACAGTTTGATGTTGACAGGGTCTGATCCTGCTTTGACTTCTATTGTATGTTCGATATCCCTATTAGAGGCATTTTCATGGGCAGGTCTTGGAATAATTTTTCATGCTTCTGAATTAGCTCTTGTACTTCCGGTGACTCTTCGTTGATCACTTTTGTAGATAACATTTCTAATTGGTGACATTGTACTACATAGGCTGGTGCTCCTTTTCGAATCATTTTCATCATTTAGGATGACGACATGATTTGATTTTCTGGTGCTTGGAATCTGTATAACTTGTACCTCTGCCCTCCCCATTTAAAGCTTATAAACTGTTTTTGATGGTTGGCACAGTAACTACCTAGGGTTTGTAACCATTGGATACCTAAGACCACATCTACTCCTCCTAATGGTACAGTGTAGAACAGAGATTCTAATTAAAGTCTTGAATATGCAATTTGACCTTATGGAATTTCCCTACATTTTCAATCTTCTTACCGTCGGCTACCATCACCTTCATGTTGGGCATGGAAATGTGAAAATGTTGAGTCTCTTTGCCATGGTTGAGTCTAAAAAATTATGGGTGCTACGAGTGTCGATGAGAACCATTACATTGTTCTTCTTGATATGTCCTTCTAATTTTAAAGTCAGGGGTTGTGATATACTTGTCATAGCCGACAATGACACTTGCAAAATGCTTCTGTCATCTAATTATGGAGAGAATTCTGGGGCATCTTCTATTCCTTCTATGTCTAATTCATCACTGTTTGAATCATTAGTTGCTTCACAGTTATATAAGTTCTTTGTCTCTTTTCCTTTAGCACACCTATGTTTAGGGTCCCACCTTTCACCACAGCGTTTGCACTTGCCTTCTTTCATCTTTTGCATTTCCACGTTAGATTTTCGCCTTCACAAAGGTATGGTGGAACATATTTTGTATTATCTATATTCCTAGACTGGGAATTCTTCGTCTCGAATATACTTTTTCCAGTTTTGACCATAGTATCTTTCCAAATTTCTTTTCAACAACTTTTGCTTTTTGTCTTGCTACTTCTATCAACGTAATGTCATGAAGCTCAAGTTCTACTCGTAGATGAATTTTAAATCCGAAGATGTACGATTGGATTAGATGAGATTCTGATAACCCAGGTACTCGTGTTGCTAAGGTCTCCCATTCTCGAGTGTATTTATCCACATCTACTTTTTGTCACAATCTAACGAGTGTTGAAAATAACTCTTCTTCCTTGACACCTTGGAATCTTTTAAAGAACGCATCCTTAAATTTTCTCCAACTGATAGCGAGTGTCGTCTTCTTCCACCACATATACCAATTATATGCTTCGTCTTCCTTTTTCATGGAAGCGTGCCTAATCTTTTCGTCATCATTGTCAATATCGTAGATCTCGAAATATTCTTTTGCTTTATTGAGCCACACAACATTGCATTTTTCGTTACCGTCGAACATGGGTAGCTCGATTTTTGCTCTTCGTTGATAAGTCATCAACAGTGGAGTGAAAAGAGGGTATTAATTAGTGAATGAATTCTAGAGCTTCTTATTTTTAAAATTCGCGTTGCTATTTTCTTGATGGTGCATGGATGATTTTTTTGGAGACTCAGTTTTTTCATGAGAATCTACTCAATTTGCTGAATCTAATGAATTGTGATGTTGATTACCTCCATCATCCTAGAATATTTATTTGGGTATAATCTTCATCCTGTCACAAATAATGGTTAGCATTGTCATTGTCTAATTATGATTCTTTTTGGATTTGATATGGTTCTGCCTGAGTTATTGTTCCATCCGATTTGTTGTATCCTGAAGCTTCTTGATGTCATTAGAATGTCCGATAACCTTACTCTTGAGATGACTAATTTTTGGTTAAAATCATCATAATGGCTAGTAATCCTATTCTCAAGATCAATCATTTTTTTGCTAAAATCGGTCATTTTCATTGACAACATTGAACGGGTTTGTGGAGGTGTATATTTGTCCGCCAACTTAACTTTCTTCCTTAATTTGAACTAAAAAAATAAATTAATTAATTAATTTAATTATATATTGAAATTATTGTATAACAAAATTTTTTGTTTTTTTAATTATTAATAAATTATATAGTTATAAACTATGTAGTAATTAATTAAAGTTTATATACCCACTATAGTTATAAACTATATACGATTTTGAATGATGGTGGCCAAATGGGTCAATGACCACGTCGAGTGGCAGTCGGACGCGGGACGAACACGAACAACAGGACTTGGGCAAGCATAACGAAAACGGTGGGTAGGCTGGAACGGTGGGACAAGGATGGTAACCAAGTGTGGGGGTCAAATTGATGACTAGCAGAGAACAGCAGTTGGGACTGGTGCAGACAACGGAGGATAAGGCGGAACGCAAAAGGTGCAGGGTTGCTGGTGCAGACAGCGGAGGATAAGGCGAAACGCAGAAGGTGCAGGGTTGCTGGTGCGGACGGCGGAGGATAAGACGGAACACAGAGAAGGGGGACGACAATAGTGTAGGTGGATTGGGATGGGGGTCACACGGACGACAGAACAACAGGGGTCGAAGGGTAGCAGCGAAGTGGTCGCTCAACCTGTGTAGTAGTGGAATGGAATGACCGAGGATCATCCACTCGATACCAGATGGCACAGGCAAACTCAGATATTCAGCAAATTCATATTTATTATTATTAAACATCAATTTGGGTGCCTCTTGGTGAAAGATCATGCCCTTTGCCTAATAACTCCTAATTAACTAATTTTTTATATAACATGCTTGGGCTCTCCTTTAGAAGAATCCTTTTTAGTGTGATCCTTTCGGAGGATCCTTCTTTCGGGGCTCCCTTCAAGGAGGATCCCTTTAGTTTAATGGCTTAGAACTTGATGATGCTTCTTTGTCATTCTTCCTAGAATATTGCAATCCTTTGAATTTCCCATTATTTTCCACATTTAGCACAACGTCATTCAGTTCTTCTTTAAGTTTTACTCATTGATTTGCGTATGGGAATAGGTACCACCTAATATGATATTAAAAGCCTAGGATTCATTAAGCACGCTTTTTTCACAACCCTCCTCATTTTCACTTTCCTCGCTGGAACTGTCACTTTGATATTCGTCAGAAGAGGAGTCTTCTTGTTCCACAATGTTGGTTGGAGCTAAGGTATTAGGGACACTTTGTTGAGTTTGTTTATTCTCCTCATTATTCTTTTTGACAAAGACACTTGTTTTGTTCTTGGAGGGAAAAGCGGCACTTTGTCCCTTTTCAAGAGTAGTGAACTTGTTCATATACATCCTATTCCTAGCAGTCAGGTCATCAGAAAGACATGTTGAAATAAGATAATATTACAAAGTTACATTCACATAACCTAAAAATATAATTATTCCAATGAGTGCATGTAAAAGACTCTTTGTAAAATGAATCAATCAGTTTCGAATTGTTCCCTCTTCCACCTGTTGCTTTGTACCTGCATTTGTGTAGGTGAATTCTGATAGCATTGTGCACATCTGTACACCATACCTTCCAGAGGATCAGCTGCAAATTAGAAAACCTAGAAAACAAGAGTAGCAACTCCATTTCATATTAAACATAAGCAAACCAATCCCATTATTGCGTGTCAGACTTCAAATAAGGTCGTTGGCCATCATTTTCTTTCTTAAACGAACTTCTTTACTATACATTTTAATGTACTTTGGCCTCATCTTTGCGAACATCTCGATAACATCCCAATTTTATCTCGAAATCACGATTCTTTGGCCTGTTACCACTCAAACTAGTAGATGAGAAAAACAAAAAGAAAACACCAAAACTCAACTCCCAGCCAAGAAAAATCTCACCCTTACATCATTGGTAAGAAAAATCAATTCTAGAATCTATTGACAGATGATAATAACCATAACAAACCAGGATGCGTCATAACAGCATAAGGATACAAAAAATGTAGATTATGATTATCAATTTCCTATATCAAGAAGGAAGCTATAAAAAGCAAACAAAACTGCTAATGGAAATTAAACTAGGCAAGTATTACCCCACATGAACCTTACATGAAACCTTCAACTCCATTCTAAAATTGGTTTCAGTGATCAAACTTAATCCTAGAGACTTGCAAATACAAGTCCTTATTGCCCTCCTTTCAGATTTTTCATAAAAGTGTTTACCGTGGCAATTAAAACTTTGACATTTGGATTCATAAGCAAAGATAATGTATTAAATTTTGGCTTCTGTAGTTATTAGAGTTTCCAACATAAACCACAAGTCTAGGTCTACAAACTGTAATGATGCTACCACATGCAACTTCTTCATCAGTAGAGTCCACCCTACTTATCCAAAACCGGCCTTGGATGAGCTTGTGCCACCGACAATTTCAAATACTTTACTAACCAGAATCACAAATAGAGTCAAATAATCCACTGGTACGAAAAATTCACGTTCAAAATGAGCACCAACTTTCCAACAAAACATCAAACCATGTACAAAATAACTATCCATTTGTTGAACACACAAGAGTTCAACAAGGCAACTCACCTCTACCAGTCGTCCCAACATGAGTGCAACATAAAAGCGCCGGCACACACGAAGTGTCTGCTCTGTTGGATGTCCAGTATTCTTGCTTCGTGAGTTTGCAAATGATCGAGAAGACTTATCACGAGGACTTTTTCCATTTCTGGAAGATTTATCACGCAACTGCATTATTGGAGCCCCATGTGCCATGCGCATTAAAAATGGCTCCATTACCCCAACTCTATTACCAACAGCCTGCCAATATACTAGTTATTTTCAAAACCAATGGTCTAGGAAGAAGTTAAAAAGATATTATCTCAACAGAGAAACTAATCAAAAGGCATTCACTGGGCAACAACTTCAAAACACAAGAGGCAAATAATACTAGAATACTTTTCCACACTTAAATTATACAAGACTTTTTGCAGTCTTCATTAATACAAGAGCATCCAACATATAGAATCTAAAGTAGAGAAAATTAAACAACAATTCCACCTCTTCCCACTATGTTATAAAGGCAAACATCAAATCTAAATGTCATCGAATGGACAAATAAGAATGAGAATAACATAGAAAACCACACTATCACAAACACCAACACTAATCACTAACTACCAAATTACAATACAAGCACCTAGAAATAACAAAACACCCATGAATTTATCAAAATGAAGTCAACTACATACCGTACCTTCCTAAAAAAATCAGTGCACTAAAATAACACGAAAACTATATAACCAAATTGTAGTTTTCAAAGCTGCTCCGAATCATCTAAAGTTTGTGCTTCCAAGAACAAGAAGCTATTCAAGAACAAAATATACCCAATTAGTTCAATGGGAAAAGAAGTCTTGTTACAAAAAAATCTACCACCTCCGTATGATATAATGTTCCAGGCATCAAGGGACAAGTTTGTGTAGCATAGGAAGGCTACCCACTATCAACTCAGTAGCAGCTCTTCCTCAAACTTCTAGTGGGCTCTTATCCAACTCAAAGGAGGCTTCCCTAAGGATAGGATTTGTGAAGAGAAAGTCTGAGGAAACAAATGGTTCTAGTGAAAGTGGAATAAATGAGTGGTCTGGGAAAGGAAATATGAAGGTATAAACCACTAGACCAAATGACAATACAAATAAAGACTGCTATGCATGACTCAAATCAGCCACCTTGCCAAAAATTGATGCAAAAAATTGTCTATGGATAGCTAACGGTGCTACATAGAGTCTGTTATCATGGAAATTTGTGTCCAGAAACCTGCATAGCACTTTTAGACAATCGATCCTATCACAATTGAAAATTTCTCCATTTGGACTGGGGTTTTCCAGTCTCAGGGGGTGTTCCTGGATGATGTATGCTATTATCATCCACCCACTTAATATTCCAGCATAAAACACCAATTTTATTAGCATATAACAAAGTTTAATTTTTGTCTTTGCCGATATGCAATCAAGAGTAATTCTTGAAATGAAATTCATAATAGTTGAAATCAGATTTCTAAAACTAGTAGTACCAACAAAATTGAAAGTGATGCAAGAAATGAAAGTGCAACTCAAGCTAAGTTTCCAGGATATGGAAATGGGTATGGATCCAGATTCGGATCCCAATACAGATCCACCAAATTTTTGGAAAAAGCCAAGATCCCAATGCATTGAGGAGATGCCATGTACAAAAAATACAATAATACTTATTTTCTTTTTAAAAACATATTCCGTGTCAAAAAATCAAAACCATTCATCAATCACAACATTAGAACTGAAATTGTTAGATAATTTGTAAATTTGAAGACTGAAATCATGATGCATCATGATTTTGTTGAGAAAATGGGTGACAAGGAGGTGTTTCCTAGTGCTTTTTGCCTTTGGACTAGGGAAACGCATGTAAACACCTTTTTAGTGTGACTTTATCTGGTTATTAAAGTCATGTGCCTTTTAGTCACTTTATGAGGTAAAAAAAGTACATAGTACTTTATATTATTAAAATTACTTTATGTTTTTAAAATGGCTTTATGAGAAAAAGGTACAAGGTAGAAAAAGACATTACAGTGACTAGGGGAAGTCATTAATGAATGGGGAGACATGAAAAGGGAATCAATGGGAGATCACAAATCCACCCTTTATCAAGGAGATTTGAGAGCTAATCTCAGCCCTTCATCTTAAGGATAGGGTTTCCCACATTAAGCAGACTAAAAAGGAGGAGAAAAGGGAAAATGACTTCATTGTTCAAGTGTAGAGTCGGAGAAGAGGAGGTTGAGATAGCAAGGAGGCTGAGATAGCTTCTGCTGAAGGAGGCTGAGACAGCTACTGCGGAGGAGAAGAGGAGAAGGTTGTCAGAGCATTTGCTGAAGGAGAGAACATACAGCAATCAGGAAAGACCACCAATCAAAATGGAGTTCCCAGGCCGAGAGACTAGCATGCATACCTAGAAAAGTGCAGGAGTTTGCAGCACGCAAATCGAGGAGAGAGGTCTTCTCACCGCACAAAATTTGAGGTGTTTCAGCTCTGCTTCACAGGCAAGTGTTAAAGCAATTTCTACAGAGAAATCTGGTGTGAAATTCATGGAGAAATCACAGTTCAGTCAGCACGAAATTCTAGTGAGGAAAACTGGTTTGACTCTGCTGAAACCAAAGCAGGGTTTGCTCAACCAGTAACATGAATTTCAGAGCAGAGGAGACTGACAGTGGCCCAAAATTCAAGGAAAAAAATAGCTGGCTGTGGCACAATTTCTGAGGCCTGAAAATTTGGACAGTGACACATATTCCAAGGGCAGAGACTGCTGGAGAGTGCACAAATTGCCTGACTGGCTCGAATTTCTAGGTGGCTTGCACAATTTTAAAGCAGAGAGATATACCTCGACAGTAACGTTCAAAATGCCCTTTCAACGTGCAAATTTTTCTGTATTCTCTTTACACCATCCCTTACAAAAGAGGGGATTTTACTCAATTGTTGCCAACTTTCAGGATCCTGAATTGGACTAATATCCATGGATAATCATTTAGTCATTATTTCCTTCGTATATACCCACAAAAAATCTCTAGAAGATGATCCTCCATACCAGAGCGAATGATAAGATGTATATTCTGCATCCCAGAGGGTCATGATTGGGAGCTATTCTTTCTGGTCTAAAAGCTCCTGTATCAATAGAATGCCCTACCTCTGAGTGTGGTTTGAATTATAATTTACATGGTCGGAAGCAACCGATTGGGTTTACAGTGAAACCTATAAATCTCTTTGAGATTAGAAGCAAATAAAATACTCCTTCAAACTGGTTTCCTTTGGGGTTTTTCTAGGGTTTGAGATTGACCAAAAACGAAGTGTCTTAAATTTGTGAATGCTTGTGATTATTTTATCAGCTGTGCATAAAGAGTAGTGGTAGCCTAGCAGTGCTTTATTTGAATGCACATTTATGTTTATATATCAGCTACAATGAAATGGGTTGTAAGGCACAATTCAACAGTGACACCTAGCACAAGGCAGAAAGAAGCCGAGGTGGGTTGACCAGTTGATTCAAGAGACTCTGGACAGGGTTGGGGCACCCAGACCCACTTTCAGGCAGAGCCTACAGCCGCAGAGATACTCAGTTTTTATGGCATTGATGACTGAGGCCATAGACACATAGCCTTCGAGCTTCAAGGAGGCAACCTCTCAACAGGTTTGGCATGATGCTCTGGTGGAACAGTACTGTTCCATAATGCAGAACCATGTCCAGAACGTTATTCCTAGGTTGGAGATCAGATCTATGAATCGATCTAAGTAGGTCTCTAACATTATGCACAGAGTGGATGGGAGCATGGAGAAGTACAAGGCCAGATGCGTAGCCAAAGGGTTCCCACAGATGGTGGGCATTGACTATGATGAGACTTTTGCACCTGTGGCCCGTTGTTCATACATTAGGACCATTATAGTTCTTGCAGCTCAGATGTGGTGGAAGATCCATGAGATGGACGTGAAGACTTCCTCTCTCAACAGTTTGGTTGAGGAACAGAATTACATAGAACAGCCAGAGGGATTCGAGGCACACAGCAGGAAGATGCATGTGTGCAAGTTCAAAATAACTATATATGCGCTTAAGCAAGCCTCGCAAACGTGGGATTCTTGCATTGACAGATATCTTCTAGGATTGGGCTTCACCAAGAGTGAAGCTAACCCTTATCTTTACTACAATTTGGTTGGGGGGCAGCCTCTCATTCTTGTGGTGTACTTAGATGACCTCACATTGACAGGGGACGAGAAACTCGTCAGTGACTGCAAGAAGGATCTTGCATCAGAGTTTTGTTGAAGAATGTAACTAGTTTCAGTCTTCATAATTGTCATTTGACTCATGTAAGGATATAATGATGTAAAGATCAAAAGAAAAAATTATGTAAAGCATGGGTTTCATGATCAAGTCATTTATCATTAGGTCAACCATCCATTGAATGCTTCTAGGGTTTTTCATGAGTCAAAGAGTCATTATCATATTGTAAAAGACCATCTGGCTCTTCTATCAAGAAAAGGAAATTTATTTTGAATTTAGAAATCACTAGAAGGCTCCCAAGACCAAGTCGGCCAGCCAGGAAGAAGTTGGCCTTGTGAGGGTTATTAAAGCCCTAAAAAAGTCTATATAAAGGATAGCTTCGACCTCATTTGGAGATATAACAAGCATACACATTTTTAGTTCAATCCACAATAAAGAGGTAGTGCAAAAGTCCTAGAAGGCAAGGAAGAAGGCTAGCGAAGGAGGAAACCCTAAAAGGAATATGAAGGTCTAAAATTTAACTTTTTGTTGTCCACACATGCAAGTACCCTAGAGTTTCTAGGGTTACCTCAGAATCGAATAGCAAGAAGTAGTGCAGGATGTCTTGGCATGTACGAAAGGCAAGAAAAGCCTTAATTTTGAAGGGATCTTGCCTCACTACCCTCGAAGATTTTGTCTTATATTCTAAAAGGAAGTTTGGTTGGTTGACTTGGTCCTTCGTCGTAGCTATGATCTGGGGTTTGGTCTTGGAAGTCTCCTTTGAAGTTGATTCTATCAGAGGAAAAGTTCTTTCTGGGTTTTCCCCTTGGAGGGGTTTTTCCATGGCTTTGATCCTATATCTTGCGTTCATTTTGTATGGTCATGATCTTCTTGTTTTGGCATTGATTTGATGATAAGAAAATAATCATAATAATGAATAAAGATTAATTACATGTTGCCCTAATCTATTTTTCCAACATGGTATCTGTTGTCACACAAAGTGTCCAGGCACCGCGACAACACTTAGAGTAAGGCTGTCACTCTTAATCCTTACTCACTTCGTTTAGACTCTCTTTTAGACAAAGTCAAAGGGGGTAGTCCCTAAGGTAAATGGATGAGGATAGCCTGTGAAACACAGGATCTAGGAGATTTTAATGACGGACAACTTGATGAATCTAAAGCAAGTCTCAGTTAATTAAAATGTAAAGATTAAAATAAGACACAATCGCAAGATATAAATGACTACAAACCATTGCCTTTAATATTTGCATTAACCATAGATTAATAAAACAAGTTATCCAGAACAATTTTCCAATATGCGACAAATGGTGACAATCAGGAATGATCAATATAAACACCCAAAACTTTAGCATGCAAGAGATTCCAGATTTAAAGTGATTTTCATTAACTGCACAGATCAATTTTAATTAACTTTCTCCAACAATCAATATGATTTTAAACGTTTATCGCACTTGACAATAGAGAAATATCATAAATGCATTTAATCACCAAATAACACTAAGAAACTTCAAATTTAAACTTTAATTATTCCTTAGACAATAACTTCAATGTGATAAATAAACAAGTCGAACTGAATCAAAGGGTTAAATTTTAAGATTTTAATGGGCCATAAGCCACATTAAAATATTAAATGTGAAAGCACAAATCCCTTTTCTGTTTAATTTTATTCTCAATCCCCGAGCCACCAAAAATTTTAGATTTTTTATTTTTTAGAAAAAAAAAAATTAATTTTTTTAGATTTTTTAATGTTTTTAAGATTTTTTTAGATTTTTTAATGTTTTTAAGATTATTTTAGATTTTTTTAATGGAAGAAAATCAAAATCAAAAAATCAAATCAAAAATAAAAGGGAAATCAAAAAATCATAATAAAAACAAATATAAATGAAATGAAATCAAGAGAAAATATTTAAAAAAAAAAGAAACCAAAACGAAATCGAATTAAAAAAGAAAAAACAAATGAATCTAAAGTCTCAAAAGAAATGAAAATTAGAATCGAAGTTAAATTAAAACCCTAACGAAACATAATAAAAAGAACTAAATAAATAAAAAACAGTGCCTAATCTAACTTAACGCATACATAGAAAAATTAAAAATAAAATCGGAGAGCCAAACCTAACTTAGAAAAACAATCGAATAAATAAAAAAAAAAAGGGAAAAGGTAAAGTTCTATTTGTTGTGTGTGCAAGTGTGGAACTGGGGTTGCGACGGCAAAGCGATGAGCAGGGATGTTAGAGGCAGCAGATAGTAGTAAAGGGTGACGGAAAGAGCTGACGAAGGTGTACGAGACAAGGAAGGAGATACGCAGGTTGGCAGAGCGAAATGCGTGGAGGAGAGATGAGGATTATTTGTGAGTTGATGACTGTAAAGGTTTCTTGCAGGTATGGCGACGGAGGAGCAGGGTTTGACGAGTAGATACTGTAGATAGGGAACGGAAGAAATGTGTGCAGGAGGAATGGAGGGAGCTACGTATAGAGGAGAGGGCAGATTCGATGGAGGAAAAGGACTGCAGAATGGAAGCTGCGGGTTGATGGGGAGGGACAACGGTGAGGAAGGGAGCTGCAAAAATAGAAGGGCCCACACACAGGCTAAGAGAGCAGGTGGCGAAATGGAAGTAGGGACGGATGCTTGACGGACAACGAGATGGAGCAAGTAAAGGTTTGCAGATAGACGCGGATATGGGAGCACATAAGGCGTGGAAAAGCTGCGGATCTGGAAATGCAGATGGGCAGCAATGTTGCTTATTTTGTTGACTGCAGGTTGACGGAATGAGACAAGAAATTGAGGGTTATGAAGAGAAGAAGCAACAGATGAAGGTTGAGCAATGGGCAGCGTTGTTTGCAGATTTGTAGAGAATGCAGCAGCAACAAAAAAGGATGTTAGCCTTCTAAAAAAATTTCGAAATTGCACAGTGAACTCCACAAACCAGGCCGCAAATCAAAGAAAATAATCAACAAACGGGTGGCTCAAAAACCCCTTAAAAATTTTCTAGAAATCTTAATTAAAATTTGTGAATCCACTTGCTTCAGATTTTACAGTGGAACCCTTAAAAAAAATCCAGATTAAAAAAGTTTTAGATTGAAAACCTTGGACTGCAAAATGTCTAAATAATATCCCTGGAAAATGATTTTAATGAACCTCAAAGATCCAGATCTTACCCTCTAAGGGCTAGATCTGGACTCTATGCAGATTTCTTCCTCAGATCTATTGTTGCAAGACCACAATAAAACACCCAAACGATATATACAAAAACCTAGAAAAACCCAAGTCAAGAAACCAAAAATAATTACAGATCTATGTACATGAATGGTAGATCTATCAGATCTAGGGAGTGTGAGTCCAACTCTACTCCCAGATCTGATAATCTGAGGCTCTCAACAACCAGATCTATCAATTTAGCACAGAAAAAAATAAAATAAATAAAAAATTAAAAATATTGAATTTTAGAGGAGGTGCCGAGCTCAAAACCCTTCATGCATCACGCACAAAAATTATCTTATGATAAGTCCGGGATCAAATTAAGTTGGGCTATTCAGAAAACATGGATCGGAAGTTGGCTAGTCCAACTGAAAACTTCTCCAAACACCCGATGATTTAAAAAATCAAGACTTTCCTGCAAAACTCAATTCAGCTATCAACATAGAACGAGAAAACAATAATAAAACTCAGACAAATAGAGATACCTGCTATTACGTTCAAAATTTAGATTATTATTCAAACCCAAATGATCTAGCCAGATACCTGTACTCAAATCACTTTTCAGAAGCTAAAATCAATGGGTAAAAAAATTTACACATGAAAAACGACACATCTTATAGTATTTCCATGAGAGTAACACCAGCGAAAATTAACCCCAAAGTCTTTCTTTATTATCCGAAAAAGTTTACACAAGCTTTTTGCTTAGCACACGATCAAAAGATCGGATCAATTAACTGACAAATGACTCCCTATTTAAAGATAAATCCTCCAACGGCTAGTTTGAGTGATCCTCGTCAAAGCAATCTTGACCGTTGATGAGGATCAAAATTTCTTTTAATATCAACCGTCAAAATTTAAAATTCTTGAGGAAATTCGAATTTTTCAATTAAATGCATTTTAATTAATTCAAAAATTAAAATTTTTAATTAATTTCCTCAAAATTTTGACTTTGACTTAACCCTAGGGACCAAAGGCTTAAAATTTAGCAAAATAACTAATTTACCTTAGTCTCTAGACCTCTTAAAATTTAATTTTTAAGGACCGACGAATTTTACCTTCGGAGAATTTAAATTTACCTAGGACCTAGAATTAATTAAATTTCTGGCTTAGGATTTTAATTAATATTGGCCAGAAAATTTAATTAATTAACCTATAAGGGGATAAATTACTTTTCCAACCCTCAAGACACTTTACATCATAATTTTCACATTTTTTACATCTCAAAGGGAAAAACCCATTTGCAAAAGACCCTCACAGACTACCCAATTCTGCGACACAAATATAATCCAGCAGACCAAGCAATTTGTAATAAAATAACCTAATCAAATAGTTAGGATTATTCCCAAATCACTTTTACATAGACTCGATCTAGAACACTACAACTCCCCTAAGATCCCAATGACAAAATCCATTTCGGCTTTGGGGTAAGGCTGAAGGAAAACTCTGTCGACCATCCGAGAATGGATCGGTGAGACAAAAAACCTCCCAGAATGTAGATCATCACCAAAAAATTAGGTTTACCTAGCTAATTACATACACGACGTGGATCTGCTGAGATTATTTACATTATACACATGCAGAATGGGTTTATATTATAAGATGATGACCACACTGATGATGATAGTTGGATGGCACGAACACATCGATCAAGCGCTATCCCTTTTACAAAAAAAGGGGGTGTACTGCTATGGGTCGTTAACACGTAGTGGTCAACCGTATCAGAGCTAAGGTCAAAAGCATTGGCAGTTGAAAAGATCACTAATAAGATTTTGTACTGCTCCTAGAAGCCTAAAAGAAGGGACTGATTATGAACCTAAAGTATCCCAGCACAAGGAGACTAGGTGGAGAGCTTAAAGAAGACTATTTATGGGTTTATTTTGTCTCCATTACAACGTCAAGTGGGAGCAGAGGCATGGTATGTACATCAATGAAGTAGCAGGTGAATCTAAGTAGCCTTCAGCAACAAGAAAAGAAAGAAGTTACCAAACTCTTCCATATTAAGATACAGGTCAAGAAGATAGAGATTGATGTTCTTTTTTACTCAACATCATAGATGAATCTCACTATAGAAGAGCAAGCTAAGAAGTTGGGGCTGGACGTTCTTGATCATCCAAACCCATATCCACTAGGATGGGTAAATAAGGATGAAGAGCTGAAGGTAACAAAACAGTGCAAAATTAGATTTGTTATCAGTATCTATTTTCTTGATTAAGTAGATCTGGATATGGTTCCCCTTGATGTACGTGGGGTCCTATTTGGGAGTCCATACATGTACATGTGTGATGCAATATTCATGAGGAGAGCTAACCAGTTCAAGCTCATCAAGAATGGAAAATTGTTCATCATCAACACAAACAAAGGCAAGTCGAAAAATTCACTAGTAAGTGCCAACCAAGCCAAGAAATTGATCAATTCCAGCAAGAAGTATGTTTTATTATTTTTAAGAGAAAGTCAGTCTTATGAGGAGTCAATAAGAGGTAAGGCATCCCTAGAGGGGTGTACTAAGAAACAGAAACAACAATTGGAGGAGTTGTTACAGGCATAAAAGGATGTGTTCCGAGAACCTAAAGGGTTACCAGCTAAGAGAGAAGTGGAGCACGAGATCCAGCTATTTCCAGACTCCCTATTGCCAAATATTAGGTTGTGCAGGCAGTCTGTTATAGAAGCAAGGGAGGTGAAGAAACAGTTGCAGCAGTTGCTGGAACAGGATGTCATTCAACCGAGTACTTCACAATATGGGTCGCCCATCATCATTGTGCCAAATATGGATGAGACTTGGTAGATATGTATAAGTTATAGGGCATTGAATAAAATCACGCTCAAGAACAAATACCGCCTGCACGGGATAGACGATCTACTAGATCAGTTGCAGCAAGCAAAGTACTTGACCAAGCTAGACTTGAAGTCTGAATATCACCAGGTTCAAGTCAAAGAAGATACATAGAAAACCACCTTCAAAACCAGGCAAGGTTTGTATGAGTGGTTAGTTATGCCATCTGGCCTATGTAATGCACCATCTACATTTATGAGATTAATGAATGATGTATTCTGCCCTTTTATAGATTCATTTGTTATTGTCTATTTGGATGATATATTGGTATATAGTGCTACCCCGGAGGAGCGTATGAAACATTTGACGCAGGTGCTAGAAACATTGAAGAAGCACCAGCTGCTAGCAAATCTCAAGTGTGAGCTTGCGCAGCAATCTTTGGTGTATTTAGGGTATGTGATTGGTGGAGGAAAGTTGAAGATAAATCCTTCCAAGATGGAGGCCATCATGAAATGGTCAGTGCCTACTAATGTTTCTAAGGTCAGGAGTTTCATTGGGGCAGCGCAGTTCCTGAGGAAATTCATAGCCTCATTTACAGCAGTAGCAACACAGCTCCATGCCATAATAGCAACTGGCAAGAGTTTCCAGTGGGGAAAAAGTCAACAGAAGGCTTTCGAGGAGCTAAAGAACAAGATCAGTCAAGCACCAATTCTGGCATTACCAAACTTGCAACAGCACCTTGAAGTGGGGACACAGGCAAGGAGGTATGCTATGGGAGTTGTCTTGATGCAAGGAGGAAGGACCGTTTGCTAGCATTCTGAAGTATTTCATGAGGCAGTCCTTAACTATCTTACCTACGATAAGGAGCTCTATGCCATGGTGCAAGATGTGAAGAACTGGAAGCACTATCTGATGGGAAAGGAGAAAATAAGCCACACAAACCACCAGCCGTTACAGTACTTGTAAGCCCAGAGCAAGCTACAGTAGACCAGGCATTACAAGTGGATGGAGTTTTTGTAGCGGTTTCATTTGGTGATCAAGTATAAGAAGGGCAACACAAACAAGTTGGTCGATGTGCTTTCAAGGCCACCCACATCAAAGATTACAGCTTTAGGGACTCTTATGGACATGGAGCCATTCACCCATGATGCATACAGAGAGGAATATTGTTAAAATTGGCAACCAGGGTAAAACTTCATGTGGGTCATCTTATTCATGGCTGATAATATTTTTATTAGATTCCTCTCGTCGAGAGGTGTAGAATTGATATAAAGATCATCTGATTCCGATAAGTATTCATGGAGATATGAATTTATTTTGATTATGGAATTATTATCAAACCGACCTACAACTCATGTAGGCTCAGAAGCCCAACAGTTGCATCTATTCAAACACCAACGTTGTGTATAAATATAAGAGGACTTTTCCTCATTTTCACTCACTCTTCTCATCACATCTCTCTCTCTTTACTGCGCAGAAATGAGTCTCTTCTCTACTGCGCAGAAATGGGTTTCTCTCTCACACATGTGAAGCCGAAAGCTGTTGAACTTGAAGCTGCAACTACAGATCCAAAGATTGACCTGTGTGGCCTAGAAGATCTCCTATTTGGAACTACCCTGTAGGTTCATCTGAACCTCCTCTGAAAGCTGCAACTTTTGGTGGTGGAATGAAGTCAATCCGATGAACGGTTTGCAAGATATCGACTGTCCTAGTTTGAAGCCGGAAACTGCTGAAACTGAAGCTGCAACTGCAGAAGTAAAGATTGACCTGCGTGGCCTAGAAGATCTCCTCATCTGAACTGCGTTGTAAGTTCGTCTGAACCTCCTCTGGAAGCCGAAACTTTTGGTGGTGGAATGAAGTCAATCCGACAGTCGATTTGTGAGATATCGTTTGCCCTAGTTTGATAATGAAGCCGCTAATGCTGATACTGCTGATCTAGGGTTTGCTACTGCTAATATGAATCAGATTTATTGTACTATTTCTCTCTGCTGAATTATTGAAGATAAAAGAAGATTTGATCAAAGGGTTTCCCCACACATTGTGGGGTTTGTCCCTGGCTAGCCAACACATCTTGTGTCTCTTGTCTTGGCTTGTTTTCTGTCGATCGTTTAATGTGCTATCTGCACTTTACTTTATGTACATGTGATTGCTAATCGGTGGAATATAATAAGAAAAAGAAGTAAATTGTTATAAGCATAGAACATACCATAACTTAACATGGTATCAGAGCTCAGGTGAAGACAAAGCCCGAGCAAGAGCACGAGCAATCATCAAAGAGAAGATTGGTAAGGCTATCCTAAAAGAACTATGGGGTCCTCAACACTCTTTCCTGCTGAAGACAAGCTCTGTGAGAAGCTGACTATCACAGATGGAAGATGTCTATCAATCTAAACCTTGAATATCAAGGAGATTTGGGGATCGAGGAAGAGGACAACCATTCAAGAAGGCTAGAAAGTCCGAATGTACCTGACCTCGAAAAGAACCTAGTGTCCATCTCGACAATGGAAGACAAAGGCTACAAGGTAACCTTCAACAATGGCAAGGTATGTATATGGAAAAATAATGTTAAAGATGCCTTTACTCTTGGTTTTAGTGTTGATTCATTATATCAGGTCAATGAAAGTCTGCTAGGTGTCATGTCTTATGACACATCTTTTCAGTCCGAACTTTGGCATTAGAGGTTTACCCCCCTTCATTATAAAGCTATACTCGGTGTAAGACAAATGGTGACAGGGATGCCTGAATTTTGAGTAGAGGAAGAAGGTGTATGTCTGGGATGTGTTGAAGGAAAGCTCAAAAGGGGACCATTCCCCTCAAGCCAAAGCAAGACCTCTGATGTATTACAGTTGGTTCACTCAGGCATATTTGAGGCTGGCATTAAGAGGGAGACTACTACACCACATACTCCCAAGCAGAATGGTGTGGCGGGAAGGAAGAACCACACGATGATGGAAGCTATCCGGGCCATGTTACATGATCAAATACTTCCAAAGTTTCTATGGGTTGAAACTACAAACATTATCGTATATGTACAAATCAATGCCCTCATCAAGCATTGGGTTCGAAGACTCTTGAAGAAAAGTTCACCAGTAAGAAACCTAATGTTTCTCATTTTAGAATTTTTGGAAGCCTTGTATATATTCATGTGCCGAAAGAGAAAATAAATAAATTGGGTGCATCTGGAAAGAAGGGAATTTTCATGGGATATGGTGAAAATACTAAAGGCTATAGAATCTATGTAGCCGGTCAAAGGGAAGTCGTAATTAGTCATGATGTCACCTTTGACGAAGATATGGCTCTCAGCAAGGTGAACAATCTTCCGACTTTGAGGATCTCTCAAGAAGCCGACACCAGGGAACCGAAAGAAAAGGATGATGAATAAATGCCTGATGTAGAAGAACCCATGGATCCGATTGATCCTCCTCCATATGAGCCTTCCTCTTCTAGAAAGAGGCCTTCATGGCTTAAGGGGTTACTTGATGATGTTGAAGGACATGCTGCACCCTAAGGAACCTTCCGTCAAAGTAAGAAACTTAACAGGTATCAGGGATACCTGACCATCATGAGCACGATCACACAAAATGAACCTTCATCATTCTCAGATGTCGTCAAGCATTAACTATGGAAGGATGCTATGACCATAGAATATGAGTCTATTATGGAGAATGATGTCTGGAAAGTAGTTCCCAGACCCTGGACAAGACAATTGTTACTTCAAAATGGCTTTACAAGATAAAGCATGCAGCAAATGGAAGTATGGAAAATTATAAGGTTCATTTTGTTGCTTGTGGTTTATCCCAGAAGGAAGGTATAAACTATCATATTTTCACCTGTTTCCAGATATACGACCATCCGCTTGATCATAGCCCTTGTGGCTTCACAAGGATGGAACCTGCATCAGATGGATGTCAAGACCGCGTTCTTGCACGGTTCGATCAAAGAAGAGGTCTATGTGGAGCAACCCGAAGAATTTGAGATTTATGATCGAAAATCTCATGTATGCAGGTTGAAGAAGGCTCCTTATGGGCTGAAGCAAGTACCCCGAGCATGGTATGAGAGGATCTACAACTACTTGATGAAGTTGGGATTCACTAGGAGTGAAGCCGATCCTAACCTTTACTTTAAGGTTGATGATAAATTTCTCATACTGGTGTTATATGTGGATGACCTCTTTCTAACAGGTGCACACCCTCTTATTCAAAAATGTAAGAGGGAGTTGGCTTCTGAATTTGAAATAAAGGACCTAGGACTGATGCACTATTTCCTAGGACTTGAAGTGTGGCAAAAGCCAAGGGAAATTTTCCTGTCTCAAGGAAAATATGTGGTGAAGATTCTGAAAATATTGGATATGGTGCACTGCAAGCCTGTGACTACCTCGAGGATCTTTACTTTTAGAAGTTATATGGTAGTGATGTCGGACCAGATTTGGGAAATGCCTCTAAGTTTCATAAACTCATTCACATTGATGTTCTTAGTGAACCTCCATCCGAACATATGTTTTGCAGTTAGCATTGTGAACTCATATTTGGTTGAGCCTCACTGGATTGATGCCAAGAATCTTCTGAGATATCTTTGTGGCACAATGGGTTAAGATACACTGCCAAAGATGTGAGACTACTTGGATATACTGATGTTGATTGGGCAGGTAGTGTGGTGGACTGTAAGAGCACATCCGGGTGCTGTTTCACCTTGGGATTTGCTTCGATATCTTGGATTAGCAGGAATAAGAAGTCAGTGGCTTTGAGCACCGCCAAAGCAGAATATATTGCTGCTAGCATGACCTCGTATGAGGCAGTCTGGTTGCGAAAGCTCTTCAGTGAGCTATTTGGATTTACATTGGATACCACTGTGATTCTCTATAACAACCAGAGGTGGGATTCAATTATTGAGGAATCCCATATTTGTCGATTGCTCCAGCAAATAGACATCATCTAGGATATGGTAAGTCAATGAGCAAGGAGGCTGCATCGCATTAAGATGATGTATAGGTCGATACACCTTGTCAAAGCCCCGAGGAAAGATCTAATCCGTGATTTTCTCAAATGACTTGGAGTCATCAAGAAACCCTTATATAAGGGTCCTACATGTTGCATACATTGAGCTCTAGGAGCTCTGAGGGCTTGCAGTTCTTCCATGGTACGCACTCTGATTGATGCAGGATTGATGTGTTCTCCTATGAGGACAGGATTGATTAGTTCTCCTGTCGAGGCATCCTACCCATGCAGTCTGGGACTGATGGGAAGTACCTCTCATCTGATCAATGAGTAGGGAAATGAAGTTAGGGACCATAGTAGTACCGATGGACGCATCGTTGTATCTACCATACTCCCTACGCTAGGATGACCTCCATTGATCTGTGATCAATGATACTGGTCTGGGACCAGTGGTAGGAGTTGTACCATACTATGACGCTAACTTCGGGTCGGTTGAGACTGGTCTGGGACCAATGGTACATACTCCGAGACTGACTTCGTGTCAGTGCAGTACTGGTCTGGGACCAGTGAGAGTGGTACAGACTATGACGCTGACTTCAGGTCGGTTGAGACTAGTCTGGGACCAGTGGTACACTCTCTGAGACTGCGATACTAGTCTGGGACCAGTGGTAGGAGTGGTACTTACTATGAAGCTGACTTCGGGTCGGCTGAGACTGGTCTAGGACCAGTGGTATGCACTCTGAGACTGACTTTGAGCGAGTGGAGGATGATACTGGTTTAGGACCAGTGGAGTTGTACTCACTATGACGCTGACTTCGGGTTGGTTGAGACTGGTCTGGGACCGGTGGTACATACTCTGAGACTGACTTTGAGTCAGTATGATACATCCTCGATCATTTCTTCTTCTTCATAATTTGGACAAAAGAAGAGCAGAACAGAACAATGCAAGAGCAGAGAAAAATAGAGAAAAACAATACAGATCAGTATAGGGCAGAACAAGTCAAAGCAAATTAGGCAGAATTGATCAGAGCAAGGCAAGGGTCAGGCTATACAGGGCAGTGCATTTGATGGATGAATAGTAATGACCGATAGACAGATTGCAGATGAAGTTCTCCATGGTTGAGAGGGAGTGTTAAAATTGGCAACTAGGGAAAACTTCATGTGGATCATCTTATTCATGGCTGATAATATTTTTATTAGATTCCTCTCGTCGAGAGGTGTAGGATTGATATAAAGATCATCTGATTCCGATAAGTATTCATGGAGATATGAATTTATTTTGATTATGGAATTATTATTAAGCCGACCTACAACTCATGTAGGCTCAGAAGCCCAACAGTCGCATCTATTCACCCACCAACGTTGTGTATAAATATAAGAGGACTTTTCCTCATTTGGACTCACTCATCTCATCACATCTCTCTCTCTCTACTGTGCAGATATGAGTATCTTCTCTACTGCACTGAAATGGGTCTCTCTCTCTCACACGTTTGAAGCCGGAAACTACTGAAACTGAAGCTGCAAATGCAAAAGTAAATATTGACTTGCGAGGCCTAGAAGATATCCTCTTTGGAACTGTGTTGTAGGTTCATCTGAACCTCCTCTAAAATCCGCAACTTCTGGTGGTGGAACGAAGTCAATCTGATGAACGGTTTGCAAGATATCGACTGCCCTAGTTTGAAGTCGGAAACTGCTGAAACTGAAGCTGCAACTGCAGAAGTAAATATTGACTTGCGAGAACTAGAAGATCTCCTCTTTGGAACTGCGTTGTAGGTTCATCTGAACCTCCTCTAAAATCCACAACTTCTGGTGGTGGAATGAAGTCAATCCGATCAACGGTTTGCAAGATATCGACTGCCTTAGTTTGAAGCCGAAAACTGCTGAAACTGAAGCTGCAACTGCAGAAGTAAAGATTGACCTGCGTGGCCTAGAAGATCTCCTCATCTGAACTGCATTGTAGGTTCATCTAAACCTCCTCTGGAAGCCGAAACTTTTGGTGGTGGAATGAAGTCAATCTGACGGTCGGTTTGTGAGATATCGTCTGCCCTAGTTTGATAATGAAGCCGCTAATGCTGATACTGCTGATCTAGGGTTTGCTACTACTGATATGAATCAGATTCATTGTATTATTTCTCTCTGCTGAATTATTGAAGATAAAAGAAGATTTGATCAAAGG
>APFE030606799.1:10560-23073 GCA_000404065.3 Pinus taeda
CCCCCCCACGTGGAGGGGTGTACAAACATCCTGGGGTATACATCCGGCTGAAACAAAGACCTCTAAATAATCATGCTCCACACCCAACAAATGTAACATAGTTTGCCTTAGAAATAGTCCAATTTTTGCACAAAACTTCCACAAATTAGCCACAAAGGAATGCGAAGATTATTCCACAAAAGAGGACTGATACTTAAGGTCTAGCAAAGCCCTTTAATCCCAAAAGAAAACAAAAAATATCCCACAAATATTCTCTTGTGCTTCTAGCGAATATTCTTGATCAGAAGACAAAGAAACAAGTGCCAACAGTGCTATAAATTTGGGCTACCCTAAAGATAATCAATTGCTCCATAGGGCTGAAATAATTTCAGAGATAATTCACTTGAGCATGGCCTAGAAGTTTTATTTTTGGAGGACTAGAATTTCTTGTATTTATAGAGGCCGAGGTGCCTTTAAGATGGGAAGGCCAACTTGAAATGTGGAGGGATTTCAAAATTAAATTTTCAGTTTTGGAGCCAAATATTGACTCCCCTTTTTGGAGGTCGACTTGCAATTGGAGGGAACCATTGAATTTGACTTTTAGCCATAACTCCACAAAAAATAGAATACAAAATATTTAAATTAATCCTTCAATGAAAATCCTTCTTCATAGTCTAGCCAATGATGAGCTGCCACATCATCTCATTTTGGGGACTTCAACCACAAGAAGCGGAATTTATTCTTTGATCAAGCACATATCCCAAACTGTGAGGATCCTTGTGATGTGGCACATATTGTTAGAATGGGCATTATGAGGAGCATAAAGTGATGGGGTCTCCAGAGAAAATTCATTGATCTTCAACAAGTGTGGGCTTCTAAGGTTTCCTTCCTTCCTTTCATGGCTTCTTGTATATTGGAGTTTCCAACGGACGCAATCCATGACATATATTAAGAGCATTCAAGACTAATCATTAGAGAAAATTTGAGGTCTAAAATGGGCCTCCTTAGGAATATTATAAAATAATAGTGAAAATAATAAAATAAGATTAGATTACATCATCAAATTTTAGAGGAGAAAAAGGAAAAAATATTTTTTCAACTCGCATTTTGAACTTATATCCCTATGGTTTTGCTCAAATTCTAAATAGGAGCACTCATTGGATGCAGAATTTAATTCCTCATCCAAGGAGTACCCATGTTGCAAACTTTTGATGGACTCTGCTACAAAAAATGAAAATACATGAAAACATGTGATTGCAATCATGCTTTTCATGTATTTCTCATTTTTCGTGTGGCAAGGTCCATCAAAAGTATGCAACCGTGGGTACTCCTTGGATGAGGAAATAAATTCCACATCCAATGAGTGATCTTGCTTGAAATTTGAGTAAAACCTTAGGGAGATAGGTTGAAAATACGAGTTGAAAAAATATGTATTTATTTTTTTACTCCAAAAATGGCGAATCATCTTCCATGGTTGACATCATCATCTTGAATCCTGTTGGTTCTTATAAATTTCTTTTTGGTTCTACCATTTTGTTTTGAGGCCCACTTTAGACCTCAAAATTTCTCTAATGGTTGACATCAATGACAACACCATTCAACATCACATTTATCTACAAGTGAGATTTTGTTAAATGTGGGATTAAGCATTAATTACTTTTTTAATATATGTTAAATCTCAACTAACTTGAATCAGTGGCCTGGGATGTTGAGGTTTCATATGATTTTTGTGGTGAAATGGGAAAGTATGTGTGTTAACGAATGTGAAAATTGGCGTTTTGCACCTTTTAATTAACATGAGTCTTGAGAATAAGAGTAGTGAAGTGCAAGTAACAAGAACAGAGAGATGAGAAAATGATTACGATAAGTACTTGGGATTTTACTGTCACAACATGGGAGTGTTATAAAATGTACTTTGTGAGTTCCCGACATGAGTAATGGAGGGCACGAGATTGAAATTGAATATGCTAACTATTGTGAACTTTCCTATCATGCCGCAAGATGTTGTTAATGACATGATTTTTCAATTTTTTTTGTGTCATCTAACAAAAGGTGAGTAATATATGTCACAGAGGATGGGAGAAATTTCGTTAGATAACGATGCCTTTTTGCAATATTTCGAAGGAATTATGAAGATAGGGTTTTGAAGATATGAAAAGGAGAGAGATGGAAGCTAACATAGAAAATGAATTCCTATACAAAATGACATGGTTGTTCTCTTGCAAGAACCACTCATTAATTCAAATATAAACCCTTAAACTATGTCAGATATCTATACAACTGTTGATATGTGTAGAATTTCCCATCTGATAACAGTTGTAGCCATTAGATATGATGAACGGTATCATGCTTAAACAATGTGTATGTTGGAGCTTGATATCAAATATGGTCAAGCCACGTCAAGAAATTTTGGTGGGTACCAGGTGACCCATTAGGTTGCTCAGCACAACTATTTGCTTCCCTATTTTGCAGTCAATATACATTGTCCACATCACTCGAATCAACAACTTTAGCACATGTTATTGTTGCAGGGGTTAAATGTCAATATATTATCCATATCATTTGTCCATGTTATATAACAAAAGTATGTTCTTGTCATGCCACATAATTCCAAATGAACCTCACATACACATTCAAAGCGATGGAGTTGGAATAACATTAGCGTTAATGCATGAAATTAAAGCATTAATCCATGTAATTGAAGTGTTAGTGCCAGTAATTAATGGTAATCACCTTTAGTGTCGTTAATGCGTATATTGGGGGTCATTTCACCTTTAAATGAAATTAACCACCATATTTGTTTAATGAAGATTTCGTTGTTAACCATCTATACTCAGTGCTATCGAAATCATACTTAAGGTCAATGAAAATCTATTAAATTTCGAGAGTGGTTCTTTTTTTTTCATACTATGGAGTTCTTACATTGTAACATTGTTTATATCAAAAACATGGAAATCTAGGCTAAATAAACTAAAAGTTTCAGAAGATATAGGGAGAAATATTCTCAATGCAAGCAGTATTACTGTTGTTGTATTGAAAGCAACACCCAATAATTTTGCTTGGTTAATCATATATGAAGAAGAAATTGTAACTAGTTTTTCTCTTCTAAAGGCTCTCCAGGTCAAAATGGATCACAGAACACAAGCCAAGTAAATGCGGACTCTTGTTCATAATCCAAAAGTGAAATTGAAGGTGAAGCCTAAGTATTTTGGTCTTATTGTTGTAGGAAGAAGCATTGGATAACATGCACCATTGAATAAATCCATAATCTCTACGACATTAAAGGCCCAAGTTTGGAACATAGAAGGGTATAAAACATAAATTTCAATTAATGTTTCTGAGAAACTCATCACTTACATATGTGCTTTTTATTACAAGAGCATTTAAGGTACTCTTTATCTTATTTGCTCAGTTAGGAGTTTCCTATGAATGAGGATTATGAAGAAGCTGAGAGACATATGTAATGAAATGGGAAAAGAGGTACTTGGATGTGATTGTAGCTTTGAAATAATTATACGGAGACAGTGGTATAAAAACATATCCAATACTCAAGGGTATTAGTCATAAAAGCTAACAAATTATAGAATCAAGTGACAACAACTCCAATTTTTTTTGCAAGAATATGTATGTCTAAAGTATTGTTTGCTTACCTAGTATATATAATAAGTTAATGTTTTGAGAGAAATAAGTGAGAAGACCTCCATATGAGAAACAATTTCGGAACCAAGGGAATCAAAGGGGTTAGACAAGAGTTGTAAATCTAGATCATGAAAGATTGTGTTAAATGTCACCTACAAATACTTGGTTAAATTGAAAAACTCAGTTAAATGATTAACAAGAATTGTTAGCTATTATGTATCTAGTGTTGAAAAAGGCATCATCTAATGAAAACTCTCCATATGGACACAACATTAACCAACAAGATAATGCCAAAATCAACTTGAATTTGCATAAAATATTTTATTTTCAGTTACATTTGGAATTATAAGCATGGAATGGGGAATGCAATTTCATTTTATGGAATTATTTAAATAATAGAGGATACCTAAACAAGGATTCCCATTTTCCATAGAATCACATAAAATACAGTGACTCATCAATTGCATCATGATCACTCTAGTATGAATGTGAAAAATTTACATGACATTGTTCAATAGAGAAATTTGTCAAAATGTGATCAATTATTGCTTTTGTATTTTAGGAAAAAGTCATTTGTTATTTGTTGTAATTGTTTTGATTGTATGTATTCTAGAAATTGTTAAACACTTGAATGATGTCTTGATTACACATTGATTTGTTTCATAAATGTTTAAAATACTTACATGTACCACCAGGTCAACGTTTGTTAAACATGGGATTAATCCTTGATTAATTTTTTAATATACGTTAAAGCTCAATTAACTTGAATATGTGGCTCAGGAGGTTGATTAAGTTCATATTATTTTCAGGGGGTGGGGGGGGATGATAAAATATATGTGTCAATGTGAAAATTGATGTTTTGCACCTTTTAATTAACATGAATCTTAAGAATAAGAGTAGTGGAGCATGGGTAATGAGGATAGGGAGGTAGGAAAAAACTTACGATAAGTGATAGGGATTTTACCACCGTGACTCAGGTGTTATATAGTGTACTTCATGAGTTCTTGACACGAGTGATGGAGGCACGAGATGGGAATTGAATATGTTAACTATTGGGAAATTTGACAATGACATGATTTTTAAGATTTTTTGTGTTGTCTAATAGAAGGTGAGTAATTTATGTCACAAAGGACTGGAGAAAGACCATTAAGTGACAATGTCATTTTGCAATATTTCAAAGGGATTATGAAGATAAGGTTTTGAAGATAGGAAAAGGAGAGAGATGAAAGCTAACATAGGAAATGGGTTCCTATACAAAAGGGAGGGGTTTTTCCCTTATGATAACAACCCATCATCAAATATGAACCCTCAAACCGTGTCAGATAGTTATACAATAATTAATATGCATAGAAGTTTCCATCTGATATCAGTTGTAGATGTTAGATCTAATGAATGGTATCATGTTTAAACAATTCTTATGTGGGAGCTTAATATCAAATATGGCCAAGCCATGTCAACAATTGTGGTGGGGATCAGGCGACCCATCGGGTCACTCGGCATAGTTAATCATTTCCCTATTTCGTAGTCGATATACATTGTCCACTATCATGTCGTTTCACTCGAATCAACAACTTTAGCACGCATCATTATCATAGGGGTTACACGTCAATATCTTATCCATATCATCTAACCATGTTACATAATGAAAACATCTTCCCGTTATGTTGCATCATTCTAAATGAACCTCACATACACAACCAAAGAGATGTCATTGGCATAACATTAGTGTTAATGTCTATGATGAAATAATTAATCCATTTACTTTAAGTGTTAACACAGGTAATTAGGGGTAATCAACTTTAGCATGGTTAACATGTAGATTAGGGTTCATTTCATGTTTAAATGAAATTAACCGCCACATCTATTCAATTAAGATTTAGGTGTCAGCCATCTTTTTGAACCTTAAAGGAAAATAGTATCGATATCTTACTTAAGGCCAATGAAAATTTATTAAATTTCTCCAGTGGTTCTTCTTTGTTCATACTGCAAAGTTCTCACATTGTTACGTTGTTTAGGCCAAAAATATGGAAAGACAGGCTAAATAAGCTCAAAGTTGTAGATAATACAGGGAGACAGAATCCAAATGCAAGTAGTTTTACTGTTACTATTGTATTGAAAGCAACAACTAATAGGTTTTCTTGGATAAGCATATATGAAGAAGAAATTGTAACTGGTTACTCTCCTCTAAATGCTCTCTAGGTCAAAATGGATTAGAGAACACAATCCAAGGAAATATGGACTCTCATTCATAATCCAAAAGTGAAATGGAAGGTGACGTCTAAGTATTTTGATATCAACACTAGAGGAAGAAGCATTGGATAACTTGCACCACTGAATAAACCCACAATCTCTATGACATCAAAGGCCCATATTCAACACACAGAAGGGTATGAAATATAAAGTTCAATTAATGTTTATGAGAAACTCATCACTTACAAATGTGTTATTTATTATAAGAAAATTTAGGGTACACTTTGTCTTATATTCTCAATCACAAGCTTATTTTGAATGAGGATGATGAAGAAGATGAGAGACATCTGTAATGAAATAGGAAAAGAGGTATATGGTTGTGATTGTACCTTTGAAACAATTAGCTAGTGACAATGGTAGAAAAACTTATTCAATACTCAAGGGTAGAAGTCATAAATATAACAAATTGCAGAATGGAGTGATGACAACTCTAGAATTTTTTTAAAGGAATATGTAAGTATGTCTGGAGTATTGTTTTTTACCTAGTATATCTAATAAGTTAATTTTTTGAGAGAAATAAGTGAGTATACCTCCATATGAGAACAAATTTCAGAAGCAAAGGAATCAAGGTGGTCACCCTATGAGTTGTAAATCCAGATCATTAAAGAATGTATTAAAAGCCACTTGAAAACACTTGGCTAAATTGCAAAACTCAATGAAATGATTATCAATAATTGCTACTTGTTTCGTAGCCATTGTTGAAAAATGTTTTGTGTTGTAGCATTTTTTGGTTTTGGTAAGTTAGCATTAATTAGTCAAAAAATGAAAATCATTCCAAAAAATGTTAAGTTAGGATATGGACAAAAAGAATATTGAATCAAAAAATGTTAAGGATATTTTGATGAATAAGTCCATATCCAATAAAATGTTAGAATAGATGCCCTAAAAAAGGAAGGCAAAAATAAAAAAATGTTAGATTAGAGAGAAAAGAAAAAATAATAAATTTTTAAAGTGTTGCAAATCCAAATGCCACTACTCTCACTCAAAGTTTATTTTTGCAAATAAAAAGTTGTGTGCAAATTGTTTAAATGCCACACTAGTTCATACAATCCAATTGTACAATTTAATCATGATTGGATTTGATTTAAATTGTTTGTCAATAGGTAGCAAATAAAATTGGCTCAACAATTTAATCTGAGCCAATGGAAGCAATAAGCAGATAGAAGTAAATTAAAAATTAAAAGAAAAATGTTGAGTTTCTATTCTAAATGCACTCGAGTGACTAAGATTAAAAAAAAATGTTAGGAAAGTAAGGGTAGGTAGAGAAATGAAATTGGAGCATGATAGGAATTTTATCCTAATTCAGAACATAGAATACATGTGTATATGTTGATTGGTTTTAATTAATCATAAATTGTAAATATCAATGTTATTTGTGATATTTGAACTTTATTCATTCATTCACCATACCCCATACCCTTTGCATGTCACATCCACTATAACTCTGTACCCCACCATTGCTTTCCACCCTGTCACATTAAAACTCGTTCAGATATTTTTCATCCTGCACACTCCCCCAAGATCCAATGGTCTACCTCGCTCCTTGGTCCTCCCTTGTCTTTCGAACTTTATTGGCGAGGGGGGGGGTGGGGGGGTCCGAAGTCAACAATTTTGGAAACTGCCCTCCGAAATTTCTTTTCCTCCATCCCAGTATTTCAAGACTTAAAATCTCGAAACAACTTACCACCTGCACTTACTCCCGAACACAGTTTTCATTCGTCTGTTTACCGCTGCTCTTGCGTCATCATCCACGTCCGCCCCATGTCACTTCCTCTGTCTAGTCAGTTGTCGCCTATTTGTTTGTTATTCATTTAATTCATCATTCCTGCTCATACATCAATATTCCATTGATCCATTAATAAGCCTCGTTGGATAATTAATGACAATTTAACCATTAATTAACAGACCTGCTCCATGTTTTTCATTATAAGCCATGTTTTTCACAAAATCCATTACATAGTGCATTCTCATAATTTGCTGGATATTTGATGCTTGCAGTCAAAATGACAGATTCATCATTCAACTGAATTTTCAATTCTATTCAGAACCAAGCTGACATCCAAGTCCACCTAATTCATTTTCAGTTATACTGTTTTTCTGTTATTACTGTGTTTCAGACCAATTCTTCCCATTTCTGTCAAGTTCAGCTTGTAATTCACTTAACAAAATGCCTCCTAAGGGAAAGGAAATTGTAGAAATCCCAAATTCCCTCATTCATCCACAAGTTGACTTCCATCATACTCCCCTGGTCAACAGAGACTGTAAAGCCACTTAGTCTTCCTCTCAATTTGATTTATATGAAATCTACTACTGGATGGAGGATCAACTAGTTGATAAAAACAAATGAAATAGGACTTTGGGACTCCCACCTTCCTCACTACATTTTCCCTTAGATACACATAACACTTGAATTTGTTAGGAAATGCCATGAATCCTATGATCCCAGTCAAACAACTATCATTTCACCTACAGGAGAAATCCTTTGTTTCATCAATGCTCAGTCTATTGAACAGATGTTGTAGGCCCCAACTATTGCACCAACCCATCATTTCTCTCATGAAAGCTTGATAGAAGCCTATCAAAATCTATATTTCACTAAAAGATCTCAAAATCTTGAACTTTTCCTAGTTTTAAATAGCCCTCTGCCTAAAAGAAACCCTCCCTATGATTCATCTATGTTCTCAGACAGAACCAACCAAATTACCACTATTCTTTCTTATCTGCTTGGTTACAATTCTGACCAATATGTAAATGAATCCATCATAGGTTTCTTGTCTATCTTTTCTACTAATTCCAAACTCACTGTTCTCTATATTTTTAGCCAATTTCTAGCTGAGGTCATCCATGAACAACTTGTCTAGTTTAATACTAAAGAAGTATTCAAGTATGCTTTAGTACTTGTATATCTTTTTATATATTTTTAGGGAGACAAGTTTCCATCCACCTTGTAGAAGTTAGATGAAGAAGGCAATCAACAATCAGTGATATTTGTACTTCTATGGGAATGAAGGAGAAGGAAGAATTTACATATAAACAGTTCATATAATTGTTTGTTCATCTAGCTACTAATCTTATGAGAAACACTCCAGTACTGAGAATCAATGATGAGATTGTGAAAGTGTTGCAGCTGGTTGATCAAGCCACAACAGGATATTGGTATCTTTAAACTATACAGAAATAAGAGTCTATGGTTGTGAGCTTCCACCCTACAAACTTCCTAAGTACCTCCCTATCAAAATTTTTGCATTGGAATATATTAGGTAGAGGTTAAATGCATATGAAGTACATTTTGTAATTGCAAAGAAGAAACCACAATTCAAGCTAAAGGCTCAGGTTGGTCCTTTCATATGTAACACTAGAGGAACAGGAGAAGAAATAGACAAGTTATTGAAGGAAATGAAGTTTGGTCTCAACTTCACTTGGTCTTTTGACCTAATGAGAGTAATTTCAAAACTTAGGGTTAAAAATAAGTTTACTGCATACCACGACCACATCCAAGCTTGAAATAGAGTAGTACAAAAATTAGTTAGAATGGAAGGAGAACCCCTTCAAGAAGTTGAAGAACGGGAAGTCTCTACTTCAAATGTACAAAGTCCACTTGCATAGGAAAAGATAGCTAAATGAGGAAGCGAAGAACAGTCATCCCCTACAACTAAAGCATCAAGCCAGGGCTTTAGAATTGTACATAGAAAGAAGAGACCTAGGATCTCTATGAAGGTTAGTCCAACAAATGAGCCACATAAAACAACATTTGATGGACTTGGAGAGACTTTTCTTTCTACACAGTCTAGTAGACATTCTAATCAGTCCCCCACTCATTCCACTAATTCTCAGGAACAACAGGTGATTCAGACCAGTGAAACGAGTCAGAAGGACAAAGAAGATGATATATTTCATGTCTTCAGTGAAATTAAGAAGAAGAATGAGGAATTGAAGTTGAACACTTATACTCAATTCTGGAAACACTCTTCCAGCTCTCAAGCTATACTTCTTTTAGTCTTTGACTTTGAAAAGAGTAAGATGCATATGGCTTTCTTACAAGCTCAAATTCCACATCCCATGACTCCTGCACATTATCATAAGAAAACCTCCTTTGAGTTTAATGTAAAAAATGTACTCCAATTGACCAAATTGAGATGCATAAACATACTGGCCAAATGATTTCTTCCACTTTAACTCACACTGCCATGAGTTTGTCAAAGTTGCAAGTCACCTTGGCCAATACAGAGTCACAGCTCAAGTTGGAAAAAGTTTCCTCACTAGAAAAGGACACCAAGATCAAATATTTGGAAGATCTAGTGTTGAAGATGGGATATAATCCATCAAATATAAATGCTGCCAAAGAACTTTTCAGGAAGAAAAATGCTGAGCTCTCAGCATTAGGAAGCAACTCAAACCGCCAACTTATGAGGACCCAATGGCCAAGGAGATTGAAGAAACCAAGGCTCAAAAATCTAACATGATGAAGCTCATCATGGAACAAAATCTACAAATAAAACATATGGAGGAGAAAATGGAGAAATTAGTCAAAGAGAAAGAGGAAGCTATGAAAAGGGCTCAAATTCCAATGGATGTAGTTCCTCTTTCAACAAGATCTATAACCATAGTTTCTACTTTAGGCACAACAACAATTACAGGTGCAACAAAAGGAGCTGAACAACTTGTAGAAGTTGTTCAGAACCTATCCATTCAAACAGTAGAAATCAAGAATTTGCAAGATGAACTGAAGGAATTCCAACATATGAAAGTAGTTGCAAACAATTCACATGCAGCTGAGTTGCAGAGGGCAAAAATTCAAATTGAAGTTTTGCAAAAAGAAATCAAAGAATATTACATTGGAAACAAACTATGTTTGGCAAAGGAGATTTTATGGGAAGAGATTACTGAATCAGTCAAGGATATTTGGCCTTATATCAAGATAATATTTTTTCAAAAAGGCTTGTTGGAGAAATCTCAGGAAGCTATTGAAACTATCTCCAAGGAAATTGAGGACATGCCAGAAGTTACCACTGAGGTAATCAACTTTCTGAATTCTAAAGACATCTACGAGCTTTAAGAATTAAGTATAAATGACAGGACAACAAGCATATTTGAAGTGAAGAAAATCATTACAAAGAAAAACCTCATTCTTCAGTTGGAGGAAAAATGCAACAATGTTAATGTCATAGTTCAACGATTTTTCAATAGGTTAGAACCCTTGACCAGTAAGGGTTTTCCCTCTATGCTTGTGATAAACAAAAAATTAATGCCCATTGAAGATTATGTTTGAAATCTTATAGAGGTAGGTACCAATGTAGCTTCAACTTCAAACATAAGAGGTGCAACAACACCAAGGGTTGTGTTGAATGCAATCAGAGATGCCTTTTTCATTCTAAATGAAACTAGACATATATTTCTAGTAAAACCTACTTTTACTAAATATGTAGAAATGGATAAAGTTTACATAAGGGTAACTAAGTTATCTATCCCATATAAGAAATGTTGGGAACAGTTAACTAATTTACTTGACTGAAAAGAGGATCAAACAACATTCAGTGTTTCTAGGAAAGGTCATCAACAGTTCAAGAGTTTTCAACTTTTCCAGGACCAGTCATCAACATCTCAACACCAAAATAGTGACAGATCGACTATCAATTTATATTCGTGATTTTGTATTGATCTATTTTTGTAAATTTCTTTAAGATATTTTCTTATCTCTATGATTGTATAAATAACTCCCTTCCATGAGCTATTAAAGGTTGCACCCTTGAAAGAAACATTTGTAAACATTAAATGTACTTGGCTTTTTTTGAATCATTAATACAAAAGCAAAGGATTTTGAGTTTTGATTCATACAATTTTTTTTTCCCTGTAAGTTTTATAGTTTTCATTTACTATGTTCTTTCTTCATATTCTTAAGTTTTACAAATATAAACAACTAGGAATAGTTGTGCTTCAATTTACTCCTATAAGCTTCTGAAGTGATCACCTTTAAAGAGAATGAATTATATAAATTGTTTGTTTAACTAATTCCCTCTAAATCATAAAATCATCAGCATCTTTTGTAATCTTAGGCATATTCTGTTAAACTTTCTGAACATTGTTTGAAGGTTTTCTTACTTATAATTATTTAATTTTCTATTTGAAAATTGTAATAGTCATATCATCTTTTAGTTTCTGCTCATCACCAAACAAATATTTTAGATGCCCTGGCATGATAGTTGACCATTATCATCTCAGAGTTACAACATGTTTTCTAACACAACTCTCCATATGGACACAACAAGCTACTTAATGGACATGATGATGCCAAAATCAACCTGCAATTGCATAAAAAAAAATTAGTTACATTTGGAATTATTAACATGAAATGGGGAACATAATTTCATTTTGTGGAACTATTTAAAAGATAGAGGATACCCAGAAAAGGATTCAAATTTTCTCACAAAATCATATAAAATGTAGTGAAGCATCAGCTACATCATGATCACTCCATAATAAATGTGAAATATGGACATGACATTGTTCAACGAGGAAATTTGTTGAAATGAATACAGTTTTATATGTTGAAATTTAATTTGCAAAATTCGTTATTTGGTGGTGGAATTTTTTCATATGTATTCTGGATACAAAGAATCGGAATTGAGAGTAGTTAACAATCACCCC
>APFE030606802.1:0-14006 GCA_000404065.3 Pinus taeda
ATGTATGGTTATATATAAATTTTGTAATGCTTTTGGATGAGTCAACAATATCTTTGACAAAGGGAATTTTCCCTATGTCCTCCAACATCAAATCAATATAGTGTGCAGCACAAGGTGTCCAAAATAAAGTAGGATGTCTGTCCATAAGCATCCTTCCAGTAGCAACATAATTTGCAGCATTGTTCGTTATGACTTAGACAACATTTCCTGCACCCACCTCCAAAATTTGCATCTTTGATTTGTGCAGATGTATCAACAGATTTGATAAACATAGTCCCCTTGGGACAACTAACCAAGAAGTTTATAAGAGTTCTCCCCTTTTGGTCAGTCCAACCATCTGACATAACAGTGCATCCTATTTGTGCCCATGATTCCCTAAAATCCTCCAATCTTTGGGTGCAGTCAATCTTTTCATTTTGAAGAATCCAGCCTCTGAAATCATGATAAGAAGGGATTTTGTACCCTGGGCCAACAGTTGCAATAGCATCAATAGCAGGTTGGAAAAATGGATTATTCCTTACAATGCTGAAAGGAATATCACTCCAAAGGAGAAATTTTGCCAGCAACTTGTCAGCTTGTTCTTTCTCGGTTCTTTTTAGCATTGAACTGATAAATGGCTGTGAACCAGGTGTGGTTCGAGGAACAAAAAATGATGTGGCAGCTATTGGATTGGTTGATGTTGCAATAAAACCAGTGCCACTTGCTTGTTTAGCTGACTTTTTTAGTTGCCTCTTCACTTCTTCTTTGGCCTCTCTATTCTAGTCTAAAGCTTCCAATGCTTTCATGGCTCTTTGGATGAGTTCAAGATTTGTATTTTTGCAAGGCCCTACATCAAATCCAGGAATTTTTGCAAGGTGATACTTCAATCTGTACACCCCCTCGGACATATGGTGCCCACACAACTTGCAAGTCAAGTTTAATGTATCATTCGGAGCATTAGGTTCACCATATTCCTAGAAAGGATCTAATTTCCTTGGCATGTTTCATTTTGAACTTTGAAGTTGAAAACTTGAATGTTGTTCCGGTGAAGTTGTGAACCTATGGGAAAATAAGGATTTCAATTTAGTATTTACAAGTTACAAACTTACAATTTAGTATTTTAATTTCTACATTGTACAAAAACTAAAAAAAAATTAGATACAATTTAAGAAACCCCATTCCAAACCCAACCAAAAAAACTAAAAAAACAATACATTAGACAAATGTCAAAAACCCCATTTCAAACCCAACAAAAAAAAACTAAAAAAACAATACATTGGACAAATGTCAAAAACCCCATTCCAAACCCAACCAAAAAAACTAAAAAAAATTACATTGGACAAATTTCAAAAACCCCATTTCAAAACCAACCAAAAACATGAGAAAAACAAAAAAAATTGGTGCCCATACCGTTTTTATGGAGATAATCAGTCTCCTCCTTAGCACACTCTTTGATTTTCTCCTCCACGCAGTTGATTTAGCTCCAAAATGGAAAAATCTTTAAGCCTCTCCAGCACTCCAAGTCTCCACAGCCCTCTGCGCGCTCTGCTGTCCAAATGAAATAAAACAAATTCGTTTTTTCCTTTTAAAATCGTGCTACCCCGACACTCCGCGATTTTCTCGTTTTGATGAAAAACTTGCGATTAAACGATTAAATCGCGATTTTAACAACACTGATTCAAAGAGTTCAAGGCTTAGTTGAGAATATAACAGGAAAGAAGATAAAGATACTGCGCTCAGACAATGGTGGAGAATACATCGACAAGGACTTCACTAATTTTTGAACAAGGGAAGGCATCAGAAGAGAGCTGACAACCACTTATAATCCGCAGCAGAATGGAGTAGCAAAAAGGAAGAACAAGACTATTGTTGAAGTAGTCGAGGCAATGTTGTATGATCAGGATATGCCCAAGTTTCTATCGGCAAAAGCATGCAACACGACAGTGTATGTCTAGAACAGGACTCCTCACAGGGCATTAGGTAAGATTACTCTGGAGAGTGTCTTCATTGGTAAGAAGCATGAGGTGAGTCATTTCAAGATATTTGGGAGTTTGGCATACTGCCATGTAACCGACGAAAAGAGGAAGAAATTGGATTAGACTGCAGAGAAAGGATATCTTGTGGGATATAGCGAGAAATAGGAAGATCGTTATATGACAAGATGTAAAGTTCATGGAGGACAAACCTTTTAGGAAATCCCGAGAAATGCCTTCCGAAGAGCAGTCAAAGAATGATCTTGGTCTAGCCACTTTGTCTAGCGGAAGCTAGCACCATTATTTATCCTAAAGGCAAAACTCTAGAGGTATCGCAACGGTGGAGTCTCAGGAAGAAGAGGAGCAGATAGATATTCCCACTACCAGTATTAGAACAAGCCGAGAACTTTGATAGATACTACGAGATGCAGAGAATTTCGTCAATGTGCCCAGGAATGAGAAAAGGGAGTGTAGACAGCCAGACAGATACCAAGCCTTGGTGGCTCAGGTTGGAGAACCCTCTAGTTTTCAAGAGACCGTTCAACATCATGTATGGGTAGATGTTATGGTGGAGGAATACAATTTCATAATGGTCAATGATGTCCGGGAAGTGGTACCTAGGCTTCAGGACAGGTCAGTTGTAGGTTCGAAATGCCACTACAAAGTCAAATACGCTGCAAATGGCAATGTGGAAAAATACAAATCCAAGTTTGTGGCTAAGGGGTATGCTCAGAAGGAAGGGACAGACTACGAAGAAACCTTCGCTCCAGTAGCCAGGTATACTTCTCTTACATCCATGATATCCCTTGCAGCACAGATGGGATGGGAGATTCACCAGATGGATGTCAAGACGACGTTCTTGAACAGGGTGATAGAAGAAGAAGTATACATTGAACAACCATAGGGTTTTGAGACACATGAGAAGATATCTCATGTATGCAGGTTAAAGAAAGCCTTGTATGGGCTTAAACAAGAACGTAGAGCATGGTACAGTCGAATTGATGGCTACTTGCAGAAGATGGGATTCATCAAGAGTGACACAGATCCTAATCTCTACTATCTTGTTGTAGAGAATGAGCCTCTAATCCTGGTGTTATATGTGGATGATCTTTTCCTGATGTTGATTTGGGGTAGCATCGGATGTGCTCTAGCCATGAAAATTGGTAGAGAGTCTAAAGAAAATGAGATCTCCAAGACCCATAAATGGTTTGGACAGATTGTTCTCCATTTGGGAGATATTAAAATAATCAATGTTTTTAATTGGAGCTCCTAAGTCCAAACTTAGGAAAAATAAAAGATTAATGGGTATTAATATAAAACTAAGTTAGAAGGTTCCAAAAGTCATGGATCAAGCCAAATCTAATCTTAGCCGTTGATTAGAGATTTAATCTCAGTCATTGAAGGACCAACGAGAAAAGTATAAGAGGAGGGTTGAGCGTCAGTTGGAAGATACACTAGGTTGATCAATCATTCATTTTGCTAAAGCGGGGTTGCTAAGCAAAAGTGAATCAGTGATCAACAGCGAAGGGCAATGAATACTGAGCAGAGAGACAGAGACAAATGGGAGCATTGAACCAATGCCCAACAACCTCCATGACCAAACCTCCAAAATAGCTCATGGATTAACACCCACACCTTTGGGTGCAAGGCCCACATCTTGGGTTCTTAGCCCACAAGTGACTTTGTGGTGCCAATTCCTCCACAACTCTGTGCCCTACGGTTTGGAGTACCTCCCAAGCTACAAATTTCAACAAAATCTAAAACCCATGGCTAAGAAGGGTATCTTTGTGGGGTATAGCGAGACCTCAAAGGCTTACCGCATATATATTCTTGCCTTGAGGAAGGTTGTTGTGAGGAAGGATGTGATATTTGAGGATAAGAGAGCCTTGAGGAGGTCACCAGACTCCTCAGCAATGGAGTTCACGACAGGGTACATGTTCACAAGGGTCTAGAGGATCACAGGTTTCAGGAGTGACAGGCCCACATGTAACAAGGTCACAAGGCACAAGTCGCCAGGGTATAGGTTCACGATCTGTTGGAAATACTAAGAGGGGGGGTGAATCAGTATTTCATTTTTTTTTTTACAATTTAGTATCAAAACCATTAAACAATAACATCACATTAAAGGAACACAAAATAAATATGAACAATATATTTATATTACAAGGAAAGCTATAACTTTCAGTTTACTAGCTACAACTAAAGGCTACAATCCCAAAATATTTACTAACCACTACAGGAAGGAGCTACAATCTCTGGTTTACCAGCATCCACTAGAAGGAGGCAAAAACCTCCTAAAGGAAGCTACAACTTCCTTCCCTAGCACCACCCTGCCACCCTTTATAATAGAAGATACATCAAAACTCTTGGGCTCTTATACCAGGGACAAGGACCCAAATACAAAATGATACAATCACTATTATCTCTGCTTGAACATATTCAACTTCCAGTACTACTCCAGTCAGTTTTCCACAGTAATTTTGTCCTCTAATACAATAAATTAAATCTAGTTCATACCTCCAAACAGATGCTCCATGAATGACTTCAAGGTCTTCTCAAGAATGCCTTCAATGCCAGCTTAAGAATGACTCCAAGAATTACTTCAATGTATGCTTCAGATTTCTTCAAGGCAACTTTCCAAACTTCCACAAGAATGTAGCCAAATTCAACTTAAGAACCACTTCACAAGTCAAATATCAAAGTCAACTTCAGATCATTAAAGGTCTGCCAGAAATTATGCTCTCAATGTCTACTTCAGATCATCAAAGGTCTGTTTCAAAATTTCGTCGGAACAATGCTTCAAATATGCCCTAACCAGGGCCGAATTTTCCTCAGCGAGTTGCACTAAGATAGGGCTGAATCTGCCTCTGAAAGTTTCCCTAAGACAGCGTTTGAATATATCTCAGAACATTGCCCAAATTCTGCCTTAAGTACAGATCGAATTGAGCTTCAGACAGCCCGAATTGGGCTTCAAAATCTTTCCATAAAAATGTCTGAAGATTTTCTCAGAATTGCCCTAAACAGGGATGAAGCTTTTCCCTCAAATCTAGGCTGAGTTAAGCCTCAAACAGGCCGAATTTAGGCCTCAGTAAAATATCAAAATAGATCCTTGTTTACTCCTCAATAGTCATCAAATGAAAGTACGAAATTCTGCCAGCAATGCCTTAGATAGAACAGGCTTAAGAGATCTTACCAATTGTAGAGCTTGATCTGCTGCATCACCTTCAAACCATAACCAATACTCCCAAGCTTCAGATGTCTTGACCTTCTTCAGATATGTCCTTTTCGGGATCGGCCTCAGAACAAAAGATCTTATTCTTAATTCAATGTTTCTTGCTTGCTCATTTGCATGCCACACAAGTGGATATATTATATATTATATATATAATAAATATTAATATATTAATGTGGTGTGGAGGAGCCCTTAACGGGGGCCGATTTGAGCAAAATAATGATATTATTTATGAAAAAACATGAATGTATTAAATCTGACCTAATGGAGATGAATCAACCTGTTTAGAGGAGGCTCGGGACACTTAAAATATCATTTTTTGACTTTTATATCTTCTTCTTTCAAACTGGTTAGGACACATGAATTTAGGTCACTCTTAAGTTATAATTTTAACCTTCTTTTATCGGCTGCAATGAAGTGATAAGGTCATAAGATTTTGGGGAAAAGGTGTTGGTGCTAAACCCATCTTTGGGGCATCAAACTTAAAAAATTAATCCCTCTCCAACCAAGAGCACCCACAAGGCATACCACCTATCAAACGAAATGAATTGACAAGGGCTACTAATCTAGAGTGTCCTTGCATCCAAATATGTTGAATTGTGCACGCAAATCACCAAACAAATGTTGGCCCATTCACCCTTTTACATCAATGACAAATTTTTCCAACAACATCGACCATAGGTGCATCATCTTCAGGGACACAGACTTAAGAAGGGGATACACCCACCCCAATACAAGAGGCCACTTCAGGGAAGAGGAAACCCTGATGGCTCCGTGAGACTCTTAAGGAATCCCAAGGGGGAAGTGGGAAGTCCTAAGAGGGTTGTTAGGGAGAGCAAACCACGAGATCAGTTTTGTAGCTATGGTCAGTAGCATCATTGTGGCCAAGCCTTCTAGCTATGAGGAGGCATAAGGCTAGCAGGTCTAGAGGGATGCCATGGTGGAAGAGTATGCTTCCATCATGAAGAATGATGTTTGGGAGATTCTGTCGAGGCTTGAAGGGAAGACAATGGTGACTTGTAGGTGGCTCTACAAGATTAAGTATGCTATGGATGGCAATGTTGAGAAGTACAAAAACTCGGTTTGTAGCTTGAGGGTTCTCACAGGTAGAGGGAGTTGATTATGAGGAGACCTTCACTCCAATTATTGATATACTTCTATTAGGTCAATGATTTCCATAGCAACAAAGAAGGGTTGGAAGATCCACCAGATGGATATGAAGATTGCATTTTTGAATAGGATTATATAGGATGAGGTTTACATTGAGCAGCTATAGGGATTTGAGATGCATGGTAGGGAGCCCCATGTTTGCATATTGAAGGCAGCGTTTTATGGACGGAACCAAGCTCTTAGAGATTGGTATTCTTGAATACATGCTTACTTGCAGTGGTTGGGTTTTAGGAAGAGTGATGCAGGTCCAAGCCTTCATTACAGTGTGGTTGTAAGGATCTTCTCATTCTAGTATTGTATGCAGATGACTTATTTATTAAAAGTACAGAAAGACTCATAGAGTACTGCAAGTGAGATATTGTTTTGGAATTTGAGATGACATATCTTGGACTGATGGATTATTTCTTGGGATTAGAAGTGTGGCAGGAGGATGGGCATATCGTTATGGGACAGGGCAAGTATGCAACAGACACTCTGATGAGATTTCATATGGAGGACTGTAGGCCCATGATCACACCTATGATTACCAATTGGAAGAAGCTCCGCTTCTAAGTTTGAGTTGGTTGATCCCACTATTTATCATAAATTGATAGGTGTTGATTTTTGGGTAGCATCGGATGTGCTCTAGCTCCAAAGTTTTGTGGAGGGCCTAGAACACATGAGATCTCCAAGACCCATAAATCATTTGGAGAAATTCCACCTGGAGTGCATGTTATTCAAATAATTATTTTTAATGGTGCCTAAGTTAAAACATTGGAAATTAAAATAATTAAAGTGAATTAATGTAAATATAGGTGGGAAGCTTCTACATGGCGAGGATCAAGTCTAATTTAATCTTAGCCGTTGATTACAGATTAGATCACGACCGTTGATTTCTCAACAAGAAAAATATAAAGGAAGGCTTGGGGTCAGTTGGAGAACACACACACACAGATAGAGAAAATCAATTTTTTGAAGTGAGAAGTTCTCAAGACGAAAATCGATTAAGGAGATCTCTAACAGAGAGGGGCAGTTTGGCAGAGGGACTTCAGTCCAAGGCCGAAAATACATAGAAGAGAGGCAGAGCAGCACCAAGAGAGACGACAAAGCTCCAAAAAGGGTGACGCAGAGGCCATAGGAGCTGACACAGTCACTTAGAGGCAGCACTGGGGTTTTTGTGAGGCAGGGAGAGCAACAGTTCAGCAAATTGATTTCTGAGCCAGGAAAGCTCACTGGGAGGGTGACGCAGTTCCACCGCAGACCTTGGAGCAAACATCGTTGCCCAACACTAGGGACAACATAGTCACCTGTGGGGTTTGGTCATCCAGGTGTTGGATTCGCCGAAATATCTGTCTACGAATAGAGGTACTTCTATCAGGTTCATTCTCTGTTGGGTGAGCCGAATTTGGCACCATAGTTGTATTCAAAAATCTTCTTAATAATAAAACCCTCATAGCTGCTACACCGATTTTCCCGCATTGAGTTTTTTTGGGGGCGTTTAGTCCAAAAATAAGTGTCATAAATCCTACTACAGTAAATTGATTTGCGTTACCTACTTGTGTTCTTCATTTAACAAGTTATTTTCAGAAATATTCGGAAAATATTAATGTGAAGACACTGTAGCCTACACCAATATACAGATCAAGTACTGAAAAATAAATTAGACAAACACACAGAGAACACACTTATTTTTGGACTAAATGTCCCCGAAAAAACCCAATGCGGAAAAACTGGTGCAACAGCTTTAAGGGTTTTATATTCTTAAGCACAAGTTCTAAATACAAATGTTGATTTCCCTCCCAGCAAACCAGTGACAGAGAAATACAATGGCAGAAAACCTGAGTGAGTTTTACCTCACTTCACCCGGCAGATTCTAGTTGATCCGACAACAAAACTGGATGGCCCCAGCTACAACTGCGCTGTCCCTTCGCAATAACTGCGTGGAGCTCTCTGAGGCTCTGTGTCAGCTCTCCAACCCAGTGCGTCAGCTTTCCCGACAGTTCTAGCTCTCTGCGTGGAAGGTAGTTTTCTCCCTCTGCATTGGACCTTCTGGCTTGTGTCAAGGCTATGTGAGCCCAAACTGGCCCAACATCAGCTCTTCCTGGCTACTGCGCCGCCTCCACAAGTTTCTCTCCGCCTCTTTGTCAGTATTCCCAAACTATCATTGCCCCTCAGCTACAAGATCTCCCCAATCGATTTCCCTCCTGAGAACTTCTCACCTCAAATAATCGATTTCCTCAATCTCTTTGTGTATCTTCTCCAACTGACCCTAAGCCTTCATTTATACTTTTCCTATGGAGAAATCAACGGCCAAGATTAATTCTCTAATCAACGACTAAGATTGAATTAGACTTTATCCTCGTCTCTTAGAAGCTTCTCACCCATATTTTCATTAATACCCATTAATATTTTAATTTTCCTAAGTTTAGACTTAGGAACCCCATTAAAAATATTAATTATTTTAATAAAATACCATCTGAGTGGAATTTCTCCAAATTATTTCTGGGTCTTGGAGATCTCATGTATTCTAGCCCCTCCAGAAAATTTTGGAGCTAGAGCACATCCGATGCTACCCAAAAATCAACACTCCCTCTTAGCGAGGAATGTGCTCTAGCAATACTTCCCAGCAGAAGTATCACACTGATCCACGACATCGGTCCTCTATGTTGATGATGCTTGGCCTGCTGCCTCTCATCAACTGCGCTACTGCAACCTATATTGTTGCCCATGACACTGCCACTGCTATATCTGTACTGCGGCTCCCTTTCAATATATTGCATCATGCTGCCCATACCACTGCCATTGCTAACTGTTGCACTACAACTCAGTTGCTGAGAAGTAAGCAACTGAAAAGCCACCCACATGTTGGTCAGTCTGGATGCCCCGTGACATTGAAGCTACCTCTGTTGCTAATATGTGTTGACCTTCTGATGCTACTGCATTGTTGTTGTATCTGCTCTGTGCCTTCTGCACTCCTGCAACACTCCACTACGTTGCTTCAGACTTTGGCACTCTAGCTCTGCCACTGTTGCTCCATCATGCCTCGCACCAACTAACTCTCGTCATTCTACTACTATCATTAACAGCTCCCGCAGCTGTATGTGATCCAAGAGTTTGGGCACCTCAAGGATCGTGCCCACATTCTGTAGTCCTCTCGACTACAGCTCAATATCACCCCACCTCTTTTCTAGAGGTGCATGAGCATTCATGGCGCAATCCTCATCATCGTCCTCTTTGTCAACTTTCGTTGGAGCATCCTCTGAGTCAAACTTCTCTTCTTTACCCTTCTTCTGAGGACACTGTGTGGCGAAATGACCCATTTCTCCACATATGAAGCATATGACTTTGGATATATCCATTTTCTTCCTCTTCTGCTACCCTTGTTGTCCCACTGATATGAGAGTTGCATCCTCCTCTTCCTCCTTCTTGACTCTGATCCCTTTGTTGTTGCTTCCCACCTTGGTCAACCATCTGATCTCTTCTTGTCGAAGAGCTACCCACATCTCCTACCAACTGGGAAGAGAAGCCCTACCCAAGATGCTTTGGACAAAGTTTTCCCAGTCTTCAGTGACTGCATTCAAGGCAGTCCTAACCATAAATTCAGGGTCTGGTGTAGACCCTATGGAAGTTAGCTGGTCATGGATTCTTTGCAACCTAAAAAAGAAGGGATCAATTTCTTCTCCCTTCTGCATATGAAACTGTCTCAGCTGACTCTCAAGCTATGAAATCGGATTCGTCCAAAACCCTGGACGAATCACGAATCGGACATGATTCTGTCCTGACACATGTCATGATGGCAGGACTCGTCGTGTCCTCTTGTGGCACGTCGTGTCCAGGGGCGTGTTCTAAATTCGAAAGCGTGTCACGATTTTCCTGTCGAGTCCTGGTTTGCAGATTCGTTTTCGGATCTGCTACTAGGTTAAAACTTAAAAGGGGCGTGTCTCTCCCAGTTGACGACAAAGGATTCAGTCAGACTTCAGTGTATTTGGCAAAGCCGCAAAGGATTGCATCATTGCTTTGTTGCAGCGAGGAGCGGACTGCCCAAGTCCACAGTCCACCCAACGTCCAGAACTTGAGGTAAGGCACGGTTTATTCAAAATCACGTGGTTTATATCGCATTCAATCAGCGGGTTTCCTATAGGATATCGAAAGTTCGAAACTGATTTTCAATTTATCATTACGTTCAGCTGTTATTTTAGACATTGCATGGTCGTTGACTCGTTACCTTACACGCCAATGCATAGAAATTATGATGCCATATATAACGTTGTGATCGATGCTAACAAAATCGCAGAGATACCATGCTAGATGCCAAGTTAATAATCTCTTTACCTTTCTCTGTATATGAACCCTGAACATTTTTTTGACACCGCCTCCAGCCTCAAATGCTTGTATATGTAGCATTTAGACTTTGAATAAGAGAAAACATTGTTTATAAACTGATGACAAATTACAATCGATTGCCATCAGATTTAATACAGAGGCTGAATGATTGCCGGACCTTCTAGGCACATCCCATCTCGAATAACCTGTAAGTTAGCTGAATGAAAACAAGCAAAATCATTCAAACGCACAACTCACTAAAAGCTTTTTCGGATACATTAGGTAATTTTAGTTACAAGGTCTTTTAGACAGCGTTCTTTTAACTTCAGACAACAGAAAGCTTTTTTGCACCTGCACCTAAGCAAACACATTTTATTGTACCAAATTAAGAAGAATTTAGTAGCAGAAAACAGTCTGTCTCAAGGGAGCAGAGAAGATATTTGACATTTGTCCATCCATTCTCTGCTCCGTTCAGGGATGGATAATCTGATTTTTATACAGCAACATAGAATACTAATTCAAATACGATGGGCAGTATGCTTGGAATCTATAATATTTGATATATCATATGAAGCAGTATCAACATATAAATAGACGATATATCCGGTTTTATTGAAGAAAGATGCAATATCTTAAACCTGTGAAAGCATTGCCTGTAGAGGAACTACATTGTCCAGACTCCAGAGCCTGCACTGGCATATAAAATCTCATCCTGGGCAAAATTATATTGCTTTTGGAACAACCGAACAAGTATTCTAATTAGTAAAAGCTGCAACATTTGTCAAATTAACTGGGCCACTGATATAGTATACTGTATAAAATATTTAAGATATTAATAATTATGGATAGTGGCCAGTGGCCACTGATATAGTGATATTAATATATATATTAGACTTTAGTGTTGAACTTGATTCTTGTTCATTTCTTTTGTTGCTTGCATTTTTAAATTTTTACAGCAATTTGACTGTTTGTTCATTTTTTTTTACAGGTTGAGGTAACATGGCTCAATCAAAGGCAGCAAGGAAGGGCAAGAATGTCATGGGTAGAGATGCCCTTCCTCCCCCAATATCATCAGAGTCTGCTGCAAGTAATGTTGAGGGAAGAGGACTTAAAGACAATGATAAATATCCATTGTGGAAATATGTCACAAGAGAGGATGGGCCAAACAACAAGGGAAAGGGAGGAGGCAATGTGCAATGGAAATGCAACTTCTGTAACATTTCTTTCAAAAGCACATATTACCGTGTGAAATCACATTTGTTGGCTTTACCTGGTTGTGGGATTGGATCTTGTAAAGTTATTACTTCACAACAAAGAAAAGAATTGGAAAAGGAGGCCAATGTTGGTATGGAACATGTGGCACTGGCTTCAAAATCAAAAGCACCCAAGGGCAAGAATGAAGACCCCCTTCCATTTTTGAGGAAAGCCACCACCAAATTTCCATTTGAGAGTTCTACTTCTACTGGGGGACAAGCATTAAAAAGAAGATCACTTGGTCCAATGGACAGGATTTTCCAAAAAGAGAGACGAGAAGAGCTTGATCTCACCATTGCCTTCTTCTTCTATCAAAACTTCATATCATTTAATGTTGCACGTTCACCTTTATTTGTTGAGATGTGCCGAGCTCTAACTCAAGGGGCTCCAGCAGGGTATGTGCCTCCTGGGTCAGAGAAGCTGAGAACCACATTGTTGACAAAGGCAAAAAAAGAGGTGCAAAAAATGCTCGAGCCTATTAAGGCATCATGGCCAACATCTTGGGTTAGCACTGTTTCTGATGGATGGACAGATCTAGCACGACACCCAATCATCAACTTCATGGTGTCTTCCTTGAATGGTTCAGTTTTCCTGAAAGCAGTGGATACACTTGGCGAATACAAGGATGCACAATTTATGGGTGAGTTATTTATTAGAGTTGTTGAAGAGGTAGGTGTTGATTCTTGTGTGCAAATCATTACAGATAATGCACCTGTTTGCAAGGCGGCTGGCATGATTGTGGAAGATAAATATCCACAAGTGTTTTGGACACCTTGCATTGTCCATTCATTGAACTTAGCACTGAAATCCATTGCTTCTGATGTGCTTTGGATTGGAAGCATTATTGAGGATGCAAGACATATCCGTAACTTTGTGCAAAATCATACAGATGCCCTCACTATCTACAAGGAGTACAACAATCTATCATTGTTGAAGATTGCTGATACACGGTTTGCATCTTCATTCATGATGTTGAAGAGGTTGAGGGAGGTCAAGACCGCTCTTGGGTCCATGGTTATTTCTGAGTTTTGATCCTTTTGGAGAAAGACAGATCAGGTAGCCTCTAAAAGAGTGAAGGACACAGTGCTAGATGATGCTTGGTGGGAGAGGGTAGATCTAATTATTCGGATCATGGACACTATCATTTCTTTGCTTCGAGTTGCAGATACACACAAACCCATCCTAGGAGAGGTTTATGAGGGATGGGATTCCATGATTGAGTCTGTGAGGAGCATTATTCTACAGAGTGAATGCCCCCAGTATGAGACATCACCAGAGGCCTTCTACGATACCATACATGATATTCTTGTCAGCAAATGGGACAAGAATTATACACCTTTACATTGTTTGGCTCACTCATTGAACCCCAAATACTACAGCCATGAGTGGATGAATGGTGGACCTTCCCGCAGATTCCCTCCTCACATGGATGGTGAAATCTCACAGGGGAGGAAAGAGGCATTGAGGTGTATTTATCAGGATAGTGCATTGCTTGCTGAGGTGGAGGATGCCTTTGCAGAGTTTTCCACTGGCACTGGTCAATTTGGAGGTTATGATGTGATTAGAGACAGGGGGCTTAAGAAGCCCTACTCTTGGTGGGCAAATCATGGGGCAACAAGCCCTCCTCTTCAACAGTTAGCCATGAGGCTCCTCTCTCAGGTGACTTCATCCTCTTGTTGCGAGAGGAATTGGAGCACATATGGGAATTTGCATACTGTGAAGAAGAGCAGGCTTGAGCAGTCCAGGACAGAGACAATGGTGTATGTGCACACCAACCTTCGTCTTATTTACAGGCAGAGGGAAGAGTGGTTGAGGGGAAAGACAAAGATGTGGGATGTCTTTCCTGAAGATATGGGTCTGGACACCACTGTTGAGTTGGCATTGGCCAACATGGATCTCGGTAATCCAGTGCTAGACCCTATTAGTTTTGATGACTTAGAGGGGTCAACCTCCATACCAGCAGATGCAGAGGCGACTATGGATACAGGGGAGGAGGAGGAGAGCAGTGGGGACCATGATGATGGGGACAGTGATGCTGATTCTGATGTTGATTGATGCCTTGAGGCTTGTATACCTATAGTTGTTTTATATTTTCT
>APFE030606802.1:14312-65789 GCA_000404065.3 Pinus taeda
TATATAATAAAATAATATATAACGTGTCCTGTTCTGGGGGTCAACGTGTCCCGAATCCGACACCACGAATCCCGAATCCTACGTGTCCCGAATCCCCGTGTCAGGTGACTTAGCTCTCAAGCAAAATCTTTCGCTAAACGGAAGTTCCCTCGTACAATGTGGTCAAGGCCTCCCACATTTCCCTTATTGTGTCCTTCTCAGCAATATGTGAGATCACATGATCTTTGACCTCGTCCAATTTCATGCATTTTGCTTTAGCCTAAGCCTCGTCACACTTCTTGAGAGGATCAACATCAACCGAAACATCAATCGTCTTCAAGGGATAATCCTTGATGTGATTTTTATCCAAAACTGTCAGGATCCTAGCCTTCCAAATAACGAAGTTGGATACTCCATCCAACCTGTCCTGATCCCTCAGTCTGTTCACTGCCATCTTTGCTCAAATGAATGTCAAACTGGTTCTCTTCTTGCTCTTTTGTTGCTACCCCAACAAAAACTCGGATTTGGATTTGTTTAGCGCTAGAAATCCTCTAAGGAACAAGCTCCTTATGAATTTCGATTTCCTTCACGAAAATCCTTCTACTAACCATTGTCGAACCACCCCTCTCTAATCTCTCTTTGTTGCTGCTCAACACTAGATCTAGATTTCTTGGTAAGAAATCTTTTGAGGAAATGATTATGTTTGCTTTGCTTCTGCCCCAGCTAGGTATTGTTCTACACCAATAGAATCAGCACCCCACTAGCAACTCCATATGAAGTCTGCGCTACACCTCTAGCCTCGACAACCGAAAAAACGAGACTCATTAGTCTCTGCACTAGCCCAATAATCACTGCGGTGCCCTCTGTAGCAACAATGTCACCCAATCAGGATGCGTGAGCCACCCTTGGTGACTGCATCACCCCTCCTCTACTCTCTTGACCAGACACTGCGCTGTCTCTCGGGACAACTGTCTTTAACACAGATTCTCCTCTGTCATTTCATCGATGGCTTCAGTCCTCCTTGGTTTGCAATTTCTCTGATACCATGTGAAAATTTCTGAATCAAACAAGTCAGAAATCCTACTGTAGTAAGCTGATTTGCATTACCTACCTATGTTCTTCATTTAACAAGTTATTTTCATAAATATTCAAAAAATATTAATGTAAGTACACTGCAGCCTACACCAATATACAAATCAAGTACCGAAAAATAAATGAGACAAACACACAAAGGACACACTTATTTTTGGACTAAACGTCCCTGGAAAAACACAATGCGAGAAAACCGGTGCAACATCTCTGAGGGTTTTCTATTATTAAGCAGAAGTTTTGAATACAAATGTTGGTTGCCCTCCCGGCAAACCTGTGACATAGAAATACAATGGCGGAAAACCTAAGTGAGTTTTACCTCACTTCACCCGGAAAATTTTGGCTGATCCGACAGCAAAACAAGCTAGCGCTGGCTACAACTGCGCTGCACCTTCGTAGTAACTGCATGGAGCTCTCTGAGGCTCTGCGTCAGCTCTCCTACCCACTGCGTCATCTTTCCCGGCATTTCCCGATAGTTCCGGCTCTCTGCGTGGAAGGTAGCTTTCTCCCTCTGCGCTGGCCCTTTTGGCTCTGCGTCAAGGCTACGTGGGCCTAGACTGGCCTGGTGTTAGCTCTTCCTGGCCACTGCACTGCCTCCACGAACTTCTCTTTGCCTCTTTGTCAGTATTCCTGAACTATCACTGCCCCTTAGCTGCAAGATCTCCCCAATCGATTTCCCTCCTGAGAACTTCTCACCTAAGAAAATCAATTTCCTCAATCTCTTTGTGTATCTTCTCCAACTGGCCCCAAGCCTTCATTTATACTTTTCCCGTTGAGAAATCAATGACCGAGATTAAGTCTCTAATCAACGACCGAGATTAAATTAGACTTGATCCTCGTCTCTTAGAAGCTTCTCACCCATATTTTCATTAATACCCATTAATATTTTAATTTTCCTAAGTTTAGACATGGGAACCCCATTAAAAATATTAATTATTTTCATAAAATACAATCCAGGTGGAATTTCTCCAAAGGATTTCTGGGTCTTGGAGATCTCATGTGTTCTAGCCCCTCCACAAAATTTCGGAGCTAGAGCACATCCGATGCTACCCAAAAATCAACAGTTGTCTCATTTATTTTTTAGTACTTGATCTGTATATTGGTGTAGACTTCAGTGTATTTGCAATAATATTTTCTGAATATTTCTGAAAATAACTTGTTAAGATGAAGAACACAAGTAGGTAATGCAAATCAGTTTACTGCAGTAGGATTTCTAGTTTGTTAGATTCAGAAATTTTCACATGATATCAGAGCGATTGCAGATCAACAAGGACTGAAGCCATCGGCAAAAGGACAGAGCAAAATCTGTGTAAAGGCAGTTGTTCCAAGAGACAACACAGTGTCTGGCCGAGAGAGCATAAGAGGGGTGACGCAGTCACCAAGGGAGGCTCTCGCAGAGCTTGCGTTAGCTTGATTGGGTGACATTATTGCTACAAAGTGCAGCACATTGGTTACTGGGCTAGCACAGAGACTGTTGAGTCTCGTTTTTCCGGTTGTCATGGCTAGAGGTGCAGTGTAGATTTCATCCACAGTTGTTGGTGGGGTGTTGATTCTGTTGGTGTAGAACAATACCTAGTGGGGCAGAAGCAAAGTAGAGGGAATCAGTTCCTTAGAAGATTTCTTGCGAAGAAATCTAGATCCAGTGCTGAGCAGCAGCAAAGAGAGATCAGAGAGGGCTGGTTCGATAGTGGTTAGCAAAAGGATTTCCGTGAAGGAAATCGAAATTCAGAGGGAGATTGTTCCTTAAGAGGATTTCTAGTGCCAAAGAAATCCAAATCCGAGTTTTGTTGGGGCAGCAACAAAAGTGGTAGAGGAAAACCAGTTCGACATTCATTTGAGTAGAGATGGCCATTAATAGACTGAGGAATCAAGAAAGGTTAGATGGAGCATCCAATTTTGTCATCTGGAGGGCCAAGATCCTGGCAGTTTTGGATAAAAATCACATCAAGGATTATGCCTCGAGGATGGTTGTTGTTCTAGTTAATGTTGATCCTCTCAAGAAGTACGAGGAGGCTCAGGCAAAAGCAAAGTGCATGATCTTGGAAGAATCATCATGCTAGAAGAATCACATTAACTACATTTGCCCTAGATTCTTCAACATGGTATCAGAGCTAAGGTGTTGAAGTCAAAGGAGGGGCAGCAGAAAGAGACATACAAGGATCAAGTTTCAAGAAGGGCATCAAATCAAGTTAACGGGCTTTGTCAAGATTGAAGGATCAAGTCTACAACAAGCCGTCTACAACAGCAAGGGTTTTTGTCTATATAATCAAGAAGATAGTCTACAACAACAAGAAATTGTGTCTCCACATCACCATCATCAAAAGAACACCTAGACTCTCATCAAGATGTCTACAAAGCAATGAAGCTCAAAGGACCTCAAAATTAAAGACTACATCTTACAGAAGGTTGATGTTCTAGAAGTAGTCTTGATCTAAACTATAAAAGAAGTCAAATTGAAGGCAATAAGGCATACACATCTTCAAAGGATCGTCTCCTTGCCCTAGAAGAAGATCATCCGAGGAAGCAACAAATCATCCTAATCAAAAGGAGCAACCTTTTCTATTAAGGAAAGGCTTTCTCATTTGAAAGAAGATCATCCAAGAAGAAGCCCTAATACTTCTTCTTCAACCATCATCAACATGCTCAAGGTGAAGATTTTATCTTCACATGTCAAGTAAGTATTTTTCATTAATCAATTTGGTAAAATGACTTCATGATTGCAAGGAGATCTATAGGTTGGATGGGTCATCAAAAGGTCCTTGCATGGAATAAGGAGGACTGCCATAATCCTCATAGATGAGAGAAGTCAGAGAACATATCAAGGTCTCCTTTGAATTCATGGGAGGGAACTCTTAATGTCCTCTCCTCCCTATGTAGCAAGAAAGGAGACAAAAGAGATATAAGAAATGCTAGAAGATATACTCTCTGAAATGAAGCGAAGAAGGTCATATCACTTAGACCTAATTGAAGATATCAAAGAATAAAGGAATATCTTCCTATGATCTCAATTGGGAGATCTGGAAAAGATGATAATAAGATAATCATCATTGTTCTAACTGATAGGCAAGGTAACAAATGTCCATGAACAAGAAGGTTATCTCATTCAACAATTTGTGGTCTCTATGCTAGATAAAGAAAGACAAGTTGATGGCAAAAGTATTGAACGATAAAGGACTCAAACATGTGTATAGAGAAAGAGAAGTCTAACAAGACAGAATAGTATAGCTAAATATTATGGAAAGATTATGGAAGCTCATATCACCGGATAGATAGAGGAAGCTGAAGAAAAAGGGCCAAGGAAAGAGGGAGTAACAAATCTCTACTATGATTGAGATAGTATCCCTCACAAAACGGTCTTATCATAAGCTTCTGTTATAAGATATTGCAATGATAATAAGATGCATCATGGCATCATGCAAGCATTAGAAACAAGAGCTCGTGACATCACCATGGGAATCATGAAGGACAAAATCCATGGCAGTCAAACATGAAGGATATAGCTGTTGGGAACCTCAATGGACATTGAACAAAAGAAAGAAGTCATCTTGGACAAGGCTCATCATATAAAAAGGAAACATCGACCTAATGGGTATATGCAAGATCCTCAAGGTTCTCTGATGGAATCTTTATCGAAGGGTTCACTAATATAAAGAAGAATCAAGCGTTTCATCAAGAACTCCAACTTATGGAATTCATAGGATGATGGTATGATGACATGAGAAATGAAGCAGATCAAGGGATTGAAGATCTTTTCAATCAAGGAAGATGTTGGAAGAAGCTTAGAGGACCTAAAGGTAAAATGAGGTATGTATGCTTGTGTTTAATATTATATATCGTATGCTTGTAGGTAACATGGATCATTACTTCTATCTTAAGAAGCATGATCAAGAGAAAAAGGATCTCCTCCTCTGAAAGGATGCAGGAAGGCACAAAGTCACAGTAAGATGAAATCAACATAATATATCCTCATATGAAGTATGAGGTAGTTGACTACAATTAAGAAACTCTGATTGAAAGCTCCTGGGAATGGAATGTGTGAGGAAGGAAGAGATCATGAGATATGCAACCATGATGAAGGCAATCAACATCCAAAAGACCAAGAAGACTTGACTTGGAAATCTCCCAGAAGGATATGAAGACTCTGATAAAAGTCTAAAAAGATGAAGACCCTTGACAATGAATATCTTTTGGAGATGTGTCAACATGAATGCAGGATGCTGATACCTACAGGAAGATGTCATGATGAAGAGCCATCTTGTAAAGTACGATTTGATTTAATGTTATGTTTCGATTTCTTGAATAATATCTGGATGAGTGCATCTAGGGCTATTGGAACAAGAGTTGTAAGTACAAGTACAATTGCCATTCATGTGGTTGATGGAAATTCCTTAAATAAGCATGATAGGAAAGAAGTAGCTATAGGACGAAGGTTCCAGATATGTATCAAGACTGTTAAAATTGGCAACTAGGGCCAAACTCCATGTGGATCACCTTATTTATGGCTTCTGATATTTTTCCTAGATTCCTCTCATCGAGAGGTGTAGGATTGATCTAAAGATCATCCAATTCCAATAAGTATTTATGGAGATATGAATTTATTTTGATTATGGACAAATTGTCAAAGTCGGCCAACAAACTTATGTAGGCTCAGAAGCCCAACGGTCATATCTATTCAACCTCAACATTTGCATATAAATACAAGGAGCATTCTCCTCATTTGGACAATTCAATTCACTCATCTTCTCTCTCTCTCCCCCCTACTCATAAAAGGATCCTCTCTCTCTCTCACACGTGTGGCTGAAAGGAAGATGTTCTAGGACAAGGAAGACGCAAAAAGAAGGACACTAGGGCAGCAAGTCATCTCTCTGACCAGTGTTGACCAAGAGTTGACCTTCCAGAAGTGCAGATTGGGTGTGATTGCCTCTCCTAAGAAAGCCGCAATTTTTGGCACGAAAATCAAGGTGATCTGACCTCTGGTTTGACCGGTGTTCACTGCCCTAGTTTAGGGCTGCAAGTTGACTTCAGAAATCTGCAAATTGGCTGAATTTTTGGGGCTATTCAAGGGTTGTTTCTTCAGGTTGTTCAAGGAAAAGTTGACCAGAAATTGACCAAGTATTTTAGAGGTCAATTTCAGTTAGCTTGACCAAGTTTGACTTTGCCGATCTAGGTTTGTTGCTGCTGATATAAAATTACAGAATTCGGATTTTGTACTATTTCTCTCTGCTGAACTATTGAAGATAAAAGAAGATTTGATCAAAGGGTTTCCCCGCATTGGGGTTTGTCCCTCGCTAGCCGCCACATCTTGTGTCTCTTGTCTTGGCTTGTTTTCTGTTGATCATTTAATGTTTTATCTACACTTTACTTAATGTATATGTGATTGCTAATCTATGGCTAATAAGAAGAAAAATAAGTCAACTGCTCTAAGCATAGAACATACCATAATTTAACATGGTATCAAAGCCGAGGTGAAGACAAAGCCCAAGCAAGAGCAAGAGCAAGAGCAATCACTGAAGAGAAGGTTGGCAAGGCCATCTTAAAAAAAAAAAAATCATGGGTCCTCAACGCACTTCCCTGCTAAAGACAAACTCCATGAGAAGTCTGACTATCATGGATGGAAGATGTCTCTCGATCTAACATTAGAAGAGCAGGAAGTGTTGGACCATGTGAGAGGCGGGATTGTTGAGCCTCCATCAAATGCATTCGCTGCTGCTAGGAACAAATGGACCAAGGGAGAAGTCAAAGCAAGGAAGATCATTTAGGACTCTATCGACAAGCGCTTGGTGGCCTATGTTTCCGAGTTGAGCACCTCCAAGGAAATCTACAATAGACTAGTGAGTTTATTTAAAGTTAATGATGCAAATCAAGTCTTGTTCTTAGAAATAAGCTGAAGGAAATTAAGAAGGACAAAGATGACAATATGCAAGCATATTTCTTAAGGATCACCGAGATCAACAACGATCTCCTATCTAATGGGGAAGTAATTCCTGACAGGGAAATGACACTCACAACTCTTGGAGGACTTCCATCCGAATGGTATATATTCAGGACTACTCTTCTCAACAATAACGTAATTCCTGGATTTGAGGAATTAATGGCCAGATGCATTCAAGAAGAAACAAGAAAGGAAAAGCAAGAAATGCCCATACTTAAAGTTTATCCCTCTGCCTTTTCTTCTCATACTAAAAGAAAAAACAATTTTGGGGCTAAATTCAAAGGAAACGCTAGACCAAAGGGTTGAAGAAAAGGACAATGTTACAATTGCAATAAAACAGGTCGCTATGCAAGGGAGTGCCCTGATAAAAGGGACTCACACCGGGACAATGATCAAAATCCCTTTCAAGGCAATCAAAGGAATGGCAAGTCAAATGGCAGAGGTAAAATAAGTGTCGGAAATCAAGGAAGAGGACAACCATTCAAGAAGGCAAGAAATTCCAGGTATGAATCTAACACTGTTAACAATAAGCAAGATGAATATTATCTATCAGCAACTCTATCTAGTACTGCTCCCCCGGACTTGCTGGGAAATTGGCTTATTGCTAGTGGTGCCTCAAGACACTTCACTAGTTACAAACAAGCTCTCTATAATCTGAGAGAGAAGGAAACCAACCTGGGAATTGTTCTCGGAGATAATTCAAAATATCCCGCGAAAGGTGTAGGAAATGTCACTCTTCAATTGAATCAAGGTAATACCATCCACTTACAAGATGTATTATATGTACATGATCTCAAAAAGAATCTGTTGCCCATTTCGGCAATGGAAGACAAAGGCTACAAGGTGGCCTTCTGTGATGGCAAGGTACGTGTATGGAAAAAGAACTTTAAAGATGCTTCTACTCTTGGGTTTCGAGTTGATTCATTATATCAGGTCGGTGGAAGTCTGTTGGGTGTCATGTCTTGTGACACATCTCTTGAGTCCGAACTATGGCATTAGAGGCTTGCTCACCTTCATTATAAAGCTCTACTCGACGTAAGAAAAATGGTAACTGGGATGCCCGAGTTCAAATTAGAGCAAGAAAGTGTATGTCCAGGATGTTCCGAAGGGAAGCTCAAAAGGGGACCATTCCCCTCAAGCCAAAGCAAGACCTTCGATATATTGCAGTTGGCTCACTCAGACATATCAGGTATGATGCCTGTGAACTCCTTGGGAGGATATTTATATTACCTCACTTTTACAGATGATTATTCTCGCAAACTTGGATATACTTCTTCAAAAAGAAGGATGAAGTGTTCACTTGGTTTTGTCACTTCAAAGCCTTGATTGAGAATCAAACCAAAAAGAAGATCAAGATCTTAAGGACTAATAATGGCACTGAATATGAATACAAGGAGTTTCATGAATTTTGCAAAGAGGTTGGCATTAAGAGGGAGACTACTACACCATACACTCCTGAACAAAATGGTGTGGCGGAAAGGAAGAATCGTACAATTGTGGAAGTTGTCCGTGCTATGCTCCATGATCAAAGACTTCTGAAGTTTCTACGGGCAGAAGCTACAAATGCTTTTGTATATGTACAAAACTGATGCCCTCATCAAGCATTGGGTTCCAAGACTCCCAAAGAAATGTTCACCGGTAAGAAACCTGACGTATCTCATTTTAGAATTTTTGGAAGCCCTGTATATTTTCATGTGCCTAAAGAAAAAAGGAATAAATTGGGTGCATCTGGACAGAAAGGAATCTTCATGGGCTATAACGAAAATACTAAGGGCCATAGAATCTACGTAGTTGGTCAAAGGGAAGTCGAGATTAGTCATGATGTCACCTTTGACGAAGATATGGCTCTTAGCAAGGTAGACAATCTTCCTACTTTAAGGGGATCTAAAGAAGCTGACACCGGGGAACCAAAGGAAAAAGAAGATGAGACGATGCCCGATGTGGAAGAACCTATGGATCCTGTTGATCCTCCTCCGCAAGAGCCTTCCTCTTCTAGGAAGAGGCCTTCATGGCTTAGGGTGACACTTGATGATGTTGAAGGACACATTGCACTCCAAGGAACCTTTCGTGAAAGTAAGAAGCCAAACAGGTATCAGGGATACCTGACCATCATGAGCACGATCATCCAAAATGAGCCTTCGTCATTCACAGATGCCATCAAGCATCAAGTATGGAAAGATGCTATGACCAAGGAATATGAGTCCATTATGAAAAACGATGTTTGGGATGTGGTCCCCAGACCCCAGGACAAAGCAATTGTCACTTCAAAATGGCTTTACAAGATAAAGCATGCAGCTGATGGAAGTGCAGAAAATTATAAGGCTTGTTTTGTCGCTCGTGGCTTCTCCCAAAAGGAAGGTATAGACTATGACGAGATATTTGCACCTGTTGCCCGATATACCACCATCCGCTCGATCATAGCCCTTGCTACTTCGCAAGGATGGAACCTACATCGGATGGATGTCAAGACTGCGTTCTTACATGGTTCGATCAAAGAGGAGGTCTACGTGGAGCAACTCGAAGGATTTGAGATTTATGATCAAGAATCTCATGTGTGCAGGTTGAAGAAGGCCCTCTATTGGCTAAAGCAAGCACCCCGAGCATGGTATGAGAGGATCGATAGCTACTTGATGAAGTTGGGATTCACTAGGAGTGAAGCCGACCCTAACCTTTACTTTAAGATTATAGATGACAAGCCTCTCGTACTGGTCCTATATGTTGACGACCCCTTTCTAACAGGTGCAGACCCTCTCATTCACGAATGTAAGAGGGAGCTGGCTTCTGAGTTCGAGATGAAAGATCTAGGACTTATGCACTATTTCCTAGGACTGGAAGTCTGGCAGAAACCAGGGGAGATTTTCCTATCTCAAGGAAAATATGTGGTGAAGATATTGGAGAGATTCGGCATGGTGTACTTCAAGCCCGTAACTACCCCGATGGAGCTTGACATCAAGAACATAAGCAGTGGTGCTGACGAACCTGTTTTACGAAATGTTACCGAGTATCGTCAACTCGTCGAAGCATTAATGTTCTTGGTGAACTCCCGTCCGGATATATGCTTTGCAATCAACACATTTAATCAACATATGGTTGAGCCTCACCACTCACATTGGATTGGTGACAAGAATCTGTTGAGATATCTTCATGGCATAATCACTCATGGGTTGAGATACACTCCTGAAGATGTGAGACTACTTGGGTATACTGACGCTGATTGGGCAGGCGATGTGGTGGACCGAAAGAGCACTTCCGGGTGCTGTTTCTCTTTGGGATCTGCCTTGATATCTTGGATGAGCAGGAAGCAGAATTCGGTGGCTTTGAGAACCACCAAGGCAGAGTACATTGTTGCTAGCATGGCCTCCTGTGACGCAGTCTGGTTGCGAAAGCTCTTCAATGAGCTGTTTGGATTTACATTGGATACCACCATGATTCTGTGTGACAACCAGAGCGGGATCCGTTTATCAAAGAATCTCGTATTTCATGATCGCTCCAAGCATATCGATATCAAGTACCACTATATTTGAGATCTGGTGCAGCGAGGAGCAATAAGGCTCCAACATATCGGTACAGATGAACAGGTCGCCCGACATTTTGACAAAGCCCCTAGGAAAGGTCAAATTCCTAACTTTCCGAGAATGACTTGGTGTCGTTCAAAGACCCTCTTATAAGGGTCGAGTAAGATGTATTGAGCTCTGGGAGCTCCAGAGGGGCGCGAGGTACTTCTTGGAGCGACATGTGACTACAGGGCGACTCACCATCCCCTGGTGGTGCACTATGTACAGGGTAAAGGTTCAGCCTTCCCCTGTGACACCCCATGGCGACTGTGGAATAGGATGATTAGTTCTCCTGTGGGCCAGGATGATTCGTTCTCCATGGCGACTGTGAAGCAGGATGATTAGTTCTTCTGTAGGCCAGGATGATTAGTTCTTCGTGGCATTCACTGGATAGGATGATTCGTTCTCCTGTGGACAGAATGATTAGTTCTCTTGTCGAGGCATCCTACCCATGCAGTCTGGGATTCATGGGAAGTACCTCTCATCTGATCAATGAGCATGGAAATGAGGATAGGGACCATTGTAGTACTATCGATGGACGCATCGCTGTATCTACCATACTCCCTATGCTAGGATGACCTCCATTGATCTGGGATCAATGATACTGATATGGGATCAGTGAGAGTGGTTCACACTCGAGACTGACTTCGGGTCAGTGGAGGATGGTATGATACATCCTCGATTATTTCTTCGTCTTCATAGTTCGAGCAGAGCAAAGCAGAGCAGAGCAAAGTGGGGTCAAGCTGTACAGGACAATGCATTTGATGGATAGATAGTAGTGACGGTCTGACAGATTGCAGATGAAGTTCTTCCTAGTTGAGAGGGAGTGTTAAAATTGGTAACTAGAACCAAACTCCATGTGGATCACCTTATTTATGGCTTTTGATATTTTTCCTAGATTCCTCTCATCGAGAGGTGTAGGATTGATCTAAAGATGATCCGATTCCGATAAGTATTTATGGAGATATGAATTTATTTTGATTATGGACAAATTGTCAAGGTCGGCTAGCAAACTTATGTAGGCTCAGAAGCCCAACGGTCATGTCTATTCAACCTCAACGTTTGCATATAAATACAAGGAGCATTCTCCTCATTTGGACAATTCAATTCACTCATCTTCTCTCTCCCTCCCCTACGCATAAAAGGAGCCTCTCTCTCTCTCACACATGTGGCTGAAAGGAAGATGTTCTAGGGCAAGGAAGACGCGAAAGAAGGACGCTAGGGCAGCAAGTCATCTCTTTGACCAGCGTTGACCAAGAATTGACCTTCCAGAAGTGTGGATTGGGTGTGGTTGTCTCTCCTAGGCAAGAAGCAATTTTTGGCATAGAAATCGAGGTGATCTGACCTCTTATTTGACTGGTGTTGACTTCCCTAGTTTAGGGCTGCAAGTTGACTTTAGAAACTTGCAAATTCACTGAACTTTTGGGGCTGTTCAAGGGTTGTTTCTTCAGGCTATTCGAGGACAAGTTGACTGGAAATTGACCAAGTGTTTTAAAGGTCAATTTCAGCTAGTTTGACCAAGTTTGACTTTGATGATCTAGGGTTTGTTGCTGCTGATATAAAATTAGAAAATTTAGATTTTGTACTATTTTTCTCTGCCGAAATATTGAAGATAAAAGAAGATTTGATCAAAGTGTTTCCCCGCATTGGGGTTTGTCCTTGGCTAGCCGCCACATCTTGTGTCTCTTGTCTTGGCTTGTTTTCTATTGATCATTTAATGTTCTATCTGCACTTTACTTAATGTATATGTGATTGCTAATATGTGGCAAATAAGAAGAAAAATAAGTAAACTGCTCTAAGCATAGAACATACCATAATTTAACAAAGACGACCACTTTCCATTAAGAAAGGAATGACATGACGAACCAAGAAGGAAAGTGATTGATGAATGATAATATAAGGAAGAAGTTCAACTGAATTTCATGACATCAAGGAAAGAAGTTGATCAAACAGGTGAAGGACCCACAAAGAAGAAGATGTTGATGAAAAGGAGAGTCCCTTATTAATTTGGAGCTCTGACAGGTCCCTAATCAAGAGGGATCTTGGATTGGATCACCCCTGATTAAAGAGGAGTGACAATTGTGTTTTTCTATTTCATGTGTCATGCACTAGACCAAGACTAACAACCGTAAGTCTTAATGAAGGCCATGAAGAGAAATGTAGACACATGATGGATATATATTCCCTAGTTGAGAGGAAGAGAATCGAGATAGACACAACATTCTTGTCTTCATTTGGGAAGAAAGAATGGAGGATTGGATAATCATCTAGCATCTGATGCTCTTTGAGGATGTGTAGGGTATCCAATATAAGGGTAGGCAAGAGGACTGATATTCTTTGAGGGCTAGGAACCCAAGATAGGAATAGTCCTAGAAGGTCATACTCAGTGAACACCCGGGTGGGTATGTACCTTGAGAGATACATGAAGGTGTCTATAGTCATTGGTCTCGCCAACATTGTGCTCTAATCTGATGAGAGATAAAGTTGTTAGTCAATGTCTTATTGTGGAAACAATGTTGGTTACTATGATGCTATACAGATGGGTTACCAATCTGATTCTTCTTATGAGAAATTCTTTAGATTGAGAATGACCAAGTACCATTATGAATACCTACCTAGTTAAGAGGGAGTGTTGAAGAAAGTGTAACTAGGTTCAGTCTTCATGACATCGTAATTATGATTTTTGTAAACAATAAAATGAATTTATTATTATTCCTAATTGCATGGGTTTCATGAGCAAGAGGTTTATTTATTAGTAGCTCCCATTGAGAGCGTTAGGATGTCAAAGAGTCAATGTCATTCCATCCTTGAGCCTATGTGCAATGTATACAAGTCTATAGAAAGGTCTAGAAGCCCTCCAAAGACAAGCACAATCCTCTTGAAGATGGCAACAAACTAAATGATGAAGAGAACAACCATGTCCGCCTCAAAATATATATAGATGTCAAGTTAGCTCATAAAAGGTGACACATCGGTTCAATGGACACGTTGGCTTATTATGGAGAAGTAACAACTATATATACCTAGCTAGGGTCACCACAGAAGTATAGAAATTCGGACAAGTCTCTGCAACTTCAGATGGGTACAAGAGGTGCAAGAAGACAGTTTCGGATAACATTTTCGAAGGACTATCCACAAGCTCAGCAACCTCAGATGGGTACACTAGACACCTCTGCAATTCTCATGGACAATTATAGTGAGAAAGATGACAGTCTTCTCCTCCTTAGTGGTGCACAACTCAGTGAAGGAAACACAGTCATTGTTTTCAGTGGTAAGAAGATCTCAAGAATCCTACAGTAGCACAAACATTCTTGGCATAATTGATGGTAGAGATCTTGATGCAAGGAACTCTCAGTAATGTACTCTTAGCATTGCTTCTAGACACAGTCACAATCTCGGCATGATTGTGACCTCACAGTTATACATTCTCGGCATTCTAAACACAGTCAAGATCTCGGCGAAGTAGCAGTCATGGTCTTGTTCTTTAATGAAGACAAGGTCGTGATCAAGATCTCGGTGCAACTCACATTCAAGTAGAAAGACCTCGTTAACATGGTGATGAAGCAAGTAATGGTGCAACTAGAAGGACCTTTGTGGTACTATGATGATGATCTCGGTGAAAGAGTAATGATGATGATGATCTCAACAGTAAGAAGAGGATTGGTGTCTTGGTCTTGGAGTGGCTTGATAGGAGAAGGGTCATGGTCCTGGTATTCGTCAATTGGAATCTCTATAAGAAGGAACTTTGAGCGGGTTTTCCTCTCCAAGAGGGAGAGGTTTTGGTCCTGACAGAAAGGCAATATCTTGTGTTCTTGTCTCTTTGTTTTTGTAATTATTTGATGAATATAAGAAGACACACTCTAATAGGAACAAGTGAAGATTATGCTAAGAAGAAAAATTAAAATGCCTCACAAGTAGTTATCATGCTAGAAGAATCACATTAACTACATTTTCCCTAGATTCTTCAACACTGCCAACTCTGCACTGCGCTCTCCAGCATCTCACTGCTACTAGTCTCTGCAATTGTCATTCTGGCATCTGACTACATCAACTGTCATTGATCCATCCTGCTACTGAATATTGTGGGCCCCCGTAGCAAGGTATTGATCCAGGAGGTGGACTCCTCAAGGATCTTGCCCAATTACAGCACTCTAGGGCTACAACACCAAGACACCCCACCTCATTCCTGGAGGTATATCAACAAACATGGCGAAGTCTTTCTCCATCCTAGAGGAAAGCCTATCGATCTATGATGAAGTTGCATGTTTGTCCTGCTTCTCCTCCTTGTCCTTCTTCCTAATAGGATAATGGGTACTGTAGTGACCAAGCTCACCACATTTGAAGCACTTGACCTTTGACAGGTCCTTCTTTTTCCTCTGCTCCCCCTGTCCCTGACTAGGACCCTTAGATGCGAGGGCCACATTCTCCTCCTCCTTCACCTGCTTCGATCCATTGTTGTTGCCACTAATGAAGCTATTCAATAGAGCTCATCTCAACTCCTCTTAATGAAAATTGGCCCACATTTTGTTCCACCTTGAAAGGGTATCCTTGCCCAAAATACTTTGTACGAATACCTGCCACCCCTTAGAGACATTGTTTAGAGCCAATCACACTAGCTCTATGAGTTGGGGCATTGCCCCAACAACTACAAGCTGGTCTCGGATCTCCTAAATCCTAGTGAGGAAGGGATTTATGCCTTCCCCCTTCTGCATCCATAGACACCTCATCTTCTCCTCTAGGTACATCTTCCGTTACTCGGAAGTACCCTGGTACAGCATAGAGAGGACATCCCACATTTCTTTGGCAGTATCTTTGCTAGCTACATGTGAATCCACATGATCTCGAGCACCATCTAGGATCATACGTTTCACTGTGTCATCTCATTTTTGTACTCCTTCAGCTAATCTGCATCCTAAGGAACTGCTAGCACTGCATCGATATACATTTTCAGGCAAACTCATCTAGAAGGAAGGACATCCTTGCCTTCTAGATGACATAGTTGGAAGCCCCATCCAACCTGTCCTAATCACGAAGCTTAGAAGTGGCCATCTCAACAAAATGTCGAAAATTTTCTCTTTACTTCTGCTTAGTTGTTGCATTGCAATTCGCACTCCCTTCTGGAGAGAGAAAAAAATGCTCAGCATGACTATTGATCTGCAAGGAAAAATCAAACTTCTTGAGACTAGAAGTTTCCTGAGGAAAAATTTCCCTTTGTGTGTGCTCTTCTTCCTTCCACCCGAAGTTGGCTCTGCTATGGAAAATTGTTGCAAAACCACAGCGTCCAACTAGAGATCTACTCCATGAAAATATTGAATTGCTCCCTCTGCCTCTAGAATCACTCGATCTAGAGAGATAGAATTTTTTTTGCCTCACTCAAAAAAATCGAATCTCCTCAAGTAACTCAGCCTCTTGGCAAAGTGACTGCACTGCCACTAGGAATTTCTATCTACTTCCCTCAATGAGTAGCAAAATTCTTTTTCTTCGCCTCTAATCTCTTCCATTGATCAACTGCGCGCTGATACCATGTGAAAATTTTGAAAACCAGAATCCTATTGCAACAACTGGAAGTTATTCTCCTAATTGTTAATTTAATTTAACAATTTATTTACTATTTGCTACAGAAAATATTGAATAAATTAAACTGCAACCTACACAAATAAAACGGCGGAAGAATAAATGTTGGAAGAAATACTAGCACACACATAAATTTACACAGTTATTTTTGGACAAATGTCCCCGGAAAAAACCAACTTGGGAAAACCAGTGCAGCAACTGAGGGTTTTACTATTAAGCAGTAGTGAAATAATTTGAGTACAATCTGGATGTTGAATACTGGCAATCCTGTAGAGAAAATTCTGGAAAAAAATCTAGTGAGGAAATTCCCTCACTCCACAGGAAAATTTGGGCTCTGACCTCAACTCCAAGAGAGTCATCCAAACTAGCTCTACGCAGCTATTGCACCACCCTAGCGCAGTCCCTTTTGCACACAGTTCGAATCAGCCTCTCCTCAAGCTAGCTAGTCTGCTGCTATCTAGGAAAATGTCTCTTCTGGCCTCCAGAAGCTCTGTCTAGCTTCTGGCATTGAAACTCGGCTTTCCCCAACAGAATCGAAACTGACTCTAGAGGCTACTGCTCTACCTCAGCGTCAGCCTCTCTGCAAATGCACTAACTGGATCTAGAAATCTTCCTCCAACTTCATTGTCTCTGCCCCACTCTCACCTCTTCGATCTCTAGCTCTCTCTCCATCAGTTGACTACTTCTACTCTGGAAATCGATCTGCTCATGAAATCGAACCTCTCAAGTATGTTCTCCATCACCACATCGAATTCCTCCTATAATCCTCTATTGGAGCACCAACGACCAAGATTAAAACAGAATCAATGGCTAAGATCATCTTGGAGTTGATCTGTGAGTTTTTAGATGATTCACACATTGACTTAATTAATACTGATTAATTAACCATATTCCCTAAGTTTAGACTTAAGAAATATTTAAAAAGATGGTTAATAATCTAATGAAGTCATTTCTAGGCGAAATTTCTAGTTTCTGGGTTTTGGAGATCTCATGCATTTTAGCCTCTCCACAAAATTTTTTGGCTAGAACACATCCAATGCTACAAAAAGTAACACTCCAAGCTCCTACTCCTTCACTGCTCTTAGCTCCTTCCCTGTCACTCCTCCAAGCTCTCCTCAGGCCTTTCTTCTCCAAGCTCTCTTTTCTTCTCTTTCTCCTTTCTTCTCCAAGCTCTCTTCTCCTCTCTTCTCCAAGCTCTCCAAAAATACAAGAGTGAGGAAATGAGATCTACCCCCATCTATCCCCAACCCCAACTCAAGTTAGAGAAAAAAAAATGAAGATTTTTGGGTCAGTCGTCGTGGAATTGCCCGTCGGGCATTGGATCTGCACGGGATTCGTATGGATCCATGCCCGATCAGTCTTTGGATCCATGATTCGTAAATCCAGAGCCATGGATTGGGCTGACACGGTTCCGAAATTCCAGGAACCGTGTTTGTCGTCCCGATCCGCAGTTCCAGATTTTTGAACCACAGATCCAATGGCAGATCCCCCACGGATCTATACGGGATCCGGATCCCAGTTTAGATCCTTGGGGAGGGGGTGTTTCATTCAACATTGATCATATGTCTCCTTGCCCATTTGCCAAGAGCACATGTTGGAAGGTGGGCTTCTAATCAAAAGGTACTTTATTCATTTTGCAATCGAGTGCTTATGCTTGTTCATATTTGGGCATTTTGACATGGATTATAGGGTAACTTGGAAGAAAGAAGGGTCCTGGCCATGATTTTGTTCCCTCACCTTAAATGAAGGGTTAATTTTCAATCCTAGTCCAGTGGGACCTCCCCTAATAGCCCAATGGGTATAGGAGAGGCACTACTTGGGAAGCCATAATTGAGATAACATACCCCCATCTCCCCCGGTTCCATACTTACCACTTTCAATCTTACATTATAAGTCCTTATTCCATGTAGTATTCCCAAATTTTGTGAGTGAAAATTCCACTTAGGATTTTTGCTAATTTTTGGTGATTTAAATTAAAACGCTAGAAAATATTATTTTGTGGATAAAAGAAAAAATTATTATTTTAATGGAGAATGACGGAAAATAATATTTTATTGGAGAAGGGAGGAAAATTATTATTTTATTAGTAAATGGGGGAAAATTAATATTTTATTGACAAATGAGACATTCTTATTTTATTCAAAATGACACAAAAATCTCCTAGTGGAAATTGGGCCCCGCTAATAAAATAATAGGGAAAATGAGGATCTAGAGGGGGGCTCCATGTAGAATTATAAAAGGAAGAGAAACTCAATGTCAAGGCTATGCTATATATGTCATTGACAAATTGAAAGGAGCTCAAGCAAGTTCAAGAGTTTCAAGCGAAACTCATGCTGAATTCGGTGGACTTCGAGTGCACCCTAGTTAGCTTATAGGGAATATTATTTCAAATTTTCCGTTGGTGCTCAATTGGTTTGATTTTTTGATGCAATATTGAAGATCTAATCACAAGTTAGTTGCAGGAATTGTTGGTATCGTAGTTTTGTATTTACCAGTCTATTTTTCCTACATCAAGGAGTCAAGTATAATTGTTTTGCTAACAAAGCCATGCACCCAAGACCAAATGTGTCTAAGTTTTGCTCAAAAATGGGGAGTTCAAACCAGGAATAGAGGTTGTACATTCTGGGTTTAGTAAAGGTCAAGACTACGCCAATAGAGGATGATTTCTGGTTTATAATTAGAGCACAAATTTTTCCTGGATGAGATGCTGCAATTTTGGGATGAAATTTACCAAGGGAGAGGGATCGAATCCCTTGTTTCTCTTGCTGGTTACATCACGTCATTCTTGGGCCGAGTTTATAGTAGAAATGGGACAAAGATGCTAAGGAGATAAGTCGAGTTTCTTGTTGTGATTTGAGGAGTCAGAGTCAAAGTCCACTTCTTGCTACGAGCTGCCTAGAGTCAAGAATTATTGGTTGTGCGTGTTGCTTAGTAGCAGCAACTCTTGTGCAGGGGTATTGGTTGCCTACAAGGGCCACGAAATCCCTCTTTTGCACTGTCCACAATTGTTTCACAGTGCTGGGCCTGTGTGTTGTTTCCTTTGGACACTGGAGTAGTCAAAGAGTAAAAGGGGCACGCATATCTTAACCATAGCCCGTTGGTTGGACATGTGGTCATACTTTTAAAATTGGGCTATTACTCTACCATTAGGCAGCATATTGCTTCATTCACGGTGCTGATGCATCACTTCCAAAGGACTAATATATGCATAAATGTACCTACTTCTGCTGGCTGCCACTAATCCCAGGTTCTACTTTTCTAATCTGCTTATTGTGTACTCAAATTTTATATAAGAAAAGGTCTTCCACAGAGTAGTATTGTTATATATCAGTAGCTTGTAATCTCTGGATTTGACATATGCAATATAAGTTTGCTCTTGGAAGTTTGTGGTTGTTTTTTTTGAAACATTGAATGTATTTCCCAGAAAAACGAATTTATAAAAGTCTCCTACAGTAGAAAGTCAACAAACTGGTTTGAATAAATGCACCACTGAAAAACTCAACTTGAAAACTCAGAAATTTCCAAGAAATTGGTGGTATTCCATACTGGTACATTACAGTGGTATCAGAACCTACTCCTGGCCAATTGTGTGACTAGAACACATCAAAAGAGAAGAATTACGGAACCAGAATCGAAAGGCCTAAGGTGAATATAGCAAAAAATAAATAATAATAACAAAAAATAAAATGTTCCCAAATCAGAAATTTGAAGACTAGCCAAGCCTTCATGCAGATGACAAAACTCTTGGAAACATGGGCATTGAAGAGAAAAGGGATCCAGAAGAAAAGTGATGAAACACTATCCAAACCCATGGATGATCCTTTGACTGGTAATAGAGGACCAGAGAAGTTCAAATCTTGCCAGGATGATGATGATGTCACTGGCCATTCTATTAAAAGGGCTGGTAACAGTATCAATGAGAATTATCCTACCACTATCAAGGAACAAGGAGGTGAATTGTCCAACAAACAACTTGGAGCATTGACAAAACACGTTGGATCTGAAGGGAAGATATCTAAGAGAGATATTTCAGTTATCTCTAGTACCTTTAAAGAAATTTTTACCATCCCATTGCAAGGTAGCAGTACCTTGGGCTTGGAAGGGCAGGAATCATTGCCATGTGTGATCACTTTACAAGAAAGAAACAAGAAACTTACCCAAAGGTCAAACAGGGACCAAATTATGGAGGCTCCTTTTGATTCGTATGATGTTGCAAGTGTTTCTTGGGAGGATGTATACCATCAGTTAGATAGACACAAAAAGACCTCCACTCAGTTACCTAACAACACAACTAAAGTCTTTGATCAATGCGAAGGTGGCATAGGAAACTGGAGCAATTGATCCTGTATGCAAGCATGAATTCGTATGTGTAGAACCACATCCATTTCTTCGAGTGGTAGGGCAAATAGATCTGTTTGTAGCTCCAGTTCTTGTATTTGGATTGAATCTTTTTGACATTCTCATATTTCCTTGTTTTTTTTTTCCAGTAGCGACAGACATGGTCAGGGCCTTGATTGGGTATATAAAAATACTAAGTTGTTTAGCAAGATCAATGTTTATACAATTGTGAGTACTACCAAAATCTATAAGTATATTGACATTTCTATCTTTTATGAGTCCTTTGAGCCTTAGGGTTTTAGCCTTAGGACATAGTCTCTTCATCATGTTTGTTGACGGTGTAGTAAATTTAATGTTCCTTCTTGGAAATTGGCTCTTCTTTCAAAGATGTGGTGGAACATATTTTGCAGTTATTTGTTGTTCTTTATCTCCGAATGAGTTACTATTTTCATAAAGGTTTTTTCCAGTCACATGAGATTGCAACTAATGATGGTTCCTCAGTGTCTGAATCTTCACTGTATGTGACAACGATTCCTTCATCATGTCCTTGTACTTCAATTTGCTTCCCATCTACTATTTTATAGTAGCACAAGGATGTGTCTTCACATTTATGGTTTGGCGTCTAGTTTTCTCCACATTTGCGACAATTTATTTTATTTTATTTTATTTATTTATTTTTTTCTGGCTCGTTACTTGAAGTGTCTGATTCCTTCTCGACTTCATAAGCATACAATTTCTTGTTAAGACATCTGTGACTTGATGTCCATTTGTCTCCACAATACCTACATTTGTTACTATCTTTTTTCCCAAATGTTGTTGTTGGTCTTCGATCCTGACCTTGGGGTTGGATGGCAATAGATTCTAAGTTGGTACTCAGAGTTGTGGGCTAGACTTATGGAGATGATTGTAGTCCAAGGTGAAGCTCAGCATGAGCTCTCAAGCATTGAGAGTACTGGAGGCTCAAGTGGCATTGGGATCCAAGTGGGGTTTCCTATCAGATACCAAAGATGTGGGTTGGCTATGGCATCAATGAAACAGTTGACCTAGCGACTGAGCGCATACATTCCTTAGGGGAGTTCTGATCTGCAGTAGTGGCCAAGCAGCTTGTGAGTAGACTCCATGGGTTGTCTTGGCATGTTGGTAGTGCATGGGGCCGCAGGTTGATTAGTACAATCTAGAAGGAGCTTGTAGGAGGAGGTGGCATCGATAGGTGATTAGACAATGCATTGTATGGAGACGATGCTCTTTCATTGTTGTGTTATGCACAGGAGGTACTAAGGATTGGCACAATAGTGTTATTTCCATTAGCATGTAAGAAGGTAGGCCGCTCAGGTCTACCAAGGCAAATGAGGGGGTGTAGATCACATCATGGTGGGTTCGCTAGTAAACGGCTGAATGCATTAGCACATGTGGGATACCAAATGATATTGGGTGGTACGACGGTAGGCGATGGTGATCAACAGTGCACGGGGTTGTGCCACGGAGTTCAATGTTATGCAGAGGAGTGCAAGAGTATGTGCTTGTGTAAAGCCGAGTATGGTAATGCATAGCAGGTTGTTGGAGCATCTCCCCCGGAGAGATCTGCTAATGGGGACAATTAGTGTATCATTGGGTTGGCCTTACCCAAGATCGATGAGGGCACTGGCGAGCATCTCTCCACATATCTGGACTCACACGCTTATTCTCCCTCATATTGTTCACATCCTTTGAGGAACTAGCTGTTGTTCCTTGACACTCTCAGCACGAGCAACATGGTGCAAGGAGCTCACTTGGGATAGTGCCGATCTTTTGCAGGGGTAGCACATTCTCCACCTTTGAGCCCACACTTAGGGAGATGCCTAACACCTTTTGGTCGAGATGTTCTGAGGTGCCTCGGGAGCATATATAAAGGGTGGTGGACCCTCCTTACAGACGGATGTTTAGACTCCAGGCAGTATTGGGGAGCGCCTTCAGGAGACGGGATAAGAGAGCTCATTGTGAGGTATGTTAAGCACAGGGTAGTTTTGGATACACTAGATTGATTCATGGGGTATGGGGTCTTTATACTGAGTGCATGCAGGAACCAGAGACACAACACAAGTGGGTTCCAACCGTCATCAAGACTATGCCCCAGAAGATCTGGTCATGGGATTCAGGGATTCAATTGGCTTATAAGACATTCCATTCTGTGATGAGCAAGATCATGGGAGAGGGTAATCTAGTTCACATTGGGTGTGACGCATGGGAGATCAATGAGACCTCCATTATATGGCGAGGCAGATTTATCCTGTTGCTACTCAGGATCGAGATGGGCAATGGATGGGTAGACATTGACATCATGGAGATGCTTGTGCACGATGAGCTTGGCCTTCACAAATAGTCTGCCATCCAGTTCCAAGAAGGGAGGATACATTCTGAGCATAATGGGTAGTCTGTCATAGTTAGAGTGGCGCAATGTCAGCATAGTGGCACCCTTCTGAGAATAGCATGGGATCCGAGTATAACAAGATTTCAGGATTCAACTACCGTCAGGGGTTGGTTTCTACAGGGGGAGATCATTCAAATCTTCTATTGGGTTTTAGTGATTTGTTGTTGACATGGGGAGCGTCACTAGTATTGCAAGACGTTCAACGAGGATTTGTCCAGTGGCACATTTGGGACCCTGGATTTAGCTAGGCCAACTTTTGGATCAGCAACATATTGCTTGAGGACGAGCAATTTTTGGCAGGGAGGACTGTAATGTTCCCAAATTTTATGAGTGCAAAATCTGTTTAGGAGTTTTGCCATTTTTTGTTGATATTAAATTAAAAAGGTAGAAAATATTCTTTTGTGGAGAAAAGTGGAAATTATTATTTTAATGGAGAATGGCGGCAAATAATAGTTTATTGGAGAAGAGAGGAAAATTATTATTTTATTGGTAAATGACGACAAATTAATATTTTATTGAGAAATGAGGCAAATTATTATTTTATTCAAAATGGCAGCAAAATTCTCCTAGTGGAAATTAGGCCCCACCAATAAAACAATAGGGAAAATGAGGATCTAGAAGCTAGAGGGAGGTTCCATGTAGAACTATAAAAGGAGGAGCAACTCAATGGAAAGGCTATGCTATCTATCTCATTGACACATTGAAAGGAGCTCAAGCGAGTTCAAGAGTTTCAAGTGAAACTTAAAGTGATTTAGGTGGACTTTGAGTGTCACCACAGTTAGGTTACAGGGAAGATTATTTTAGATCTTCCATTGGTGCCCAATTGGTTTGGTTATTCAATGCAATATTGAAGATCTAATCAAAAGTTGTTGCAAGAATTGTTGGTATCATAGTTTTGTATTTACCAGTCTATGTTTCCTACATCAAGGGGCCAAGTATAATTGTTTTGCTAGTAGAGCCAAGCACTGAAGACCAAATGTGGCTAAGTTTTTCTCAAAAATGGGGAGTCCGAACCAGGGATAGAGGTTGTACATTCTAGGTTTAGTAAAGGTCAAGACCACATCAATAGAGGACAATTTCTGAGTTATAATTAGAGCACAAGTTTTTCCTGGATGAGATGCTGCAATTTTGGGGTGAGATTTAGCGAGGGAGAGGACTTGAAACCCTTGTTTCTGTTGATTTTTGGTAGAGCATCAGACGTGCTCTAAACCTCAAAGTTTGAAGGGAGGCTTGGGCACATGTATTCCAGAGAACCTAGAAAGAACTTTGGGAAATTCCACCCAGAAACAGTTTTATTAAAATAATTAATTATTTTTAATGGGACCCTAAGTCTAAACTTAGGAAAATAAAATAATTAATGGGTATTAATCTAACTGTGGGTGTAACTTCTAGCAGAAGACGAGGATCAAGAAGAAATGATCTTAGCCATTGATTAGCTTCTAATCTAGGCCGTTGAATGTCAACGAGGAGATTATTTAAGGAGGCTTGAGGATCATTTGGAAATACACACACACAAAGTTCAGAAGTTCGATTTTTTGAAGTAGAGCAGCTGCCAAGAGAATTTTGATACTGAGCTTTTGTAGAGAGGGACAGAGGGAGTTTTGGTTGGAGGATCTTCTCCGAAGCCAAGAATACTCAGCAGAGAGGCAGAGAGACACATAGAGGAGGCAATGCAGAGGGCAGAGAGGGTGACACAAAGCCAAGAAGGGCTCACGCAGTCCCCACACAGAGAAGCACAACAACTTCTAGTGCAGAGGTTTGAATTTGCTGAGGGCGCTGACGTTTCTAAGCCGGGAGGGCTAGTAAAGGCTTCTAAACACAGATTTATTCCCATTTGAGTTGAGGTGGTGACTTAGACGCTGACGCAGGGACCACGCAGAGGCATCGCAAAAGTAGCCGGGGAACTCACAATCAATTGCTGGATTAGCCGAGACTTGCAGTGTAGAGTGAGGTAATCTCACTAGTTTCTTTTGTTAAGTGATTTTCTCTATAACTGAATTTCCAGGAGGGCATCCAGTAGTTGTATTAAAAAATACTTCAACTTAATAATAAAAACCCTCAAATCCGTTGCACCAGTTTTCCCGCATTGGGTTTTTTCGAGGACCTTTGTCCAAAAACAATTGTTGCTTCTGTGTATCTTTATCTATTGTTCAGTTTCTTGTTTCGACATATAATTTAAATGGTGTAGGCTGCAGTGTATGTATTTCAATGTTTGTTGTAGAAAACTGCAAATAGTTCATGTAAATCTAACAGTAGAAGAAATATCATCAGTGCTGCAGTAGGAATTCCCGGGTTTAAGGAATTTTCTCATGGTATCGGAGCGAGTGCGGGTGAAGCAAGAAGAACAGTGCCAAAGAACCTAGCGCTGAGAAGAAAAGGAGGTCGAAAATGCTGTAGGAGGAAGCAATTCGAATCCCCAAAGTGGTTTGCGCAGTCCTAGTAGGAGGGCTGATTTTTGAGGCAGTCTCTCTTTGAGTGAGTCAACAAAGAGAAGGGCTTCCAGATCGAAATCTTGTCGTGGTAGAGGGCTCAACGCTAGGAAGAGCTGGTGGGACGCAGTTTTTCTGCAGGCTGTTTTTCTTGGCAGAAAGACGTTAGAAGAGAAGAGAAGCACTGTGAGGGAATTTTTCCTCAAAAGACTTTCTGCCAAGAAGTCTGTTTTCTTATTGGCTAAGAAGCAACAGTAAGAAGCAAAGAGGAGTAGTTCGATAGTTTTTTGTGGCAGAAATGGGAACCAGTGGATTGAGGGATCAAGATAGACTGGATGGAGCATCCAACTATGTCAACTAGAAGGCAAGGATGTCATTCCTTCTAGATGAGCATGCTCTCAAGACATATGTCGAAAGCAAGGTGGTTGTGCCTGCAGATGCAAATCCGTTGAAGAAGTACAAGGCAAAAATGGCGAAGGCAAAGAGAATGATCCTTGACAGACTGAAGGATCATGTAGTCTGTCACATCGCTAGCAGAGGAACTGCTAAGTAGATGTGGGATGCATTGTCTATGATGTATCAGGGATATTCCGAGTAGCGGAAGATGTACTTAGAGCAGAAGCAAAGATCTGCTCAGATGCAGAAGGGGGAGTGCGTAGATCTGTTCCTCACGAAGCTTCAAGAGACTCGAGATGAGTTAGCAGTTGTGGGGTATACACCTCAGTCTTCCGAGATGGTAAGACTGGCCCTCAATTCTGCCTCAGATGAGGGGCAAGCCTTTGTCCAGAGTATCCTGGGCAAGGCGACTTTACTGAATTGGGATGAGATGTGGGTATCTCTTAAGCAAGAGGAGTTGAGGAGAGATCTAGTCAAGTGTAAGCTTGACGAAAGCAACAACAGTGGGTCGAAGCCCAAGGAAGAGGAGGAGAATGCAGCCCTTGCACTGAAGGGGCAACGGAGGCGGAAAAAGGATGTCTCGAAGATAAAGTGCTTTAGGTGTGGTGAGATAGGTCACTAAGCAACACAATGTCCTCTCAGGAAGAAGGACAAAGATGAGAAACACGATCCGAAGGCTGCACCCGCAAAGATCGAAGAGGAGGAGTTTACCATGACAGCCAAGATACCTCCAAGAAGGAGGTGGGTTGATTTAGATTTGTAGTTCAAAACAGCTACATATGGGTAGGATCCTTGAGGAACCCACCTCTCAGATCAATTCCTTGCTGCGAGAGCCCATATCAAAAGTAGCAGGATGGACTAGTGTCGGATGGTGCCAGGGAGTGTCGGAGAGACAGTTGAGTGGCTAGGAGCGCCAAAGACTGAGTAGCACAAAGTTAGAGTTGACAACAGTGCAGATGATGCAGTGCAGAGGCCAGAAGCAGCGCAGAAGATTCAGAGGGTCAACGCAGAGACTAGCAGCAGTCAGCGTCAAACATTCACATGATATCACACTGAACATGGTTAGTTAAGTAATTTGGGATGTTTTTCCGTTGCTGATGCAATAGCAACATCAGTTTGCAGTGTAGAGGCAGTTGGAAGTGGTAGTACTAGCAGCAGCATGGATGCAAAAATTCAGAGGGAGTTGTTGGCATTATGATGCATGTGTTGTACTTGATGGCAACCAACTCGTAGAAGATCAACTCACTTATATATATCTAGATGAATCTACGGACGAGATATTAGATGTGACATAATACATCAGATGCAGGACAGCTCAAAGGAATCAGATGACAATTCTCAGTATAACAAGTTAGCTTTGCCATTAAGTCCAAAGGGGGAGATTGTTGGCATTATGAGACAGGTGTTGTCCTTGATGGCAAATCACACAGATGACAGATCATAGTGTAGCAGGCTAGTAGCAAGGAATTAATGATCAGACTACAAGAATGAAGAGAGAAAAGTATATACGTAGGTTCACTATTACAAAAGTGCGTATACGCAGGTTCACTTTGACGAAGCCACGTATACATGTAGGTTGGACGTTCCCAAGGCGCGTATGTGTATACACGCACTTTCATGCAAGGAAAAGCGCGTACATGTGGGAGAACTTATTTTTGGTCTGTGGTGTTTAGTCCTTGGTATTTAAACCTATGGTTTTCGACCATGGTGTCTTGTCAGAAGTGTTGATCTCAATTATTGGGTCCATGGTATTGTTTTGTTATGGTTTTGGACCATGGTATTATGGCCTAAGACTATAAAAGGAAAAGAAGCTCATTAGGCAATTGCATGAAAAAGACTTGAATATCTGATGTAGCATGAGATCCAGTATGCAAGATATGGGTTATGATGCATTCCTTGATCTAAGCTAAGGAGGGATCTCACCGGTTGATGGAGAACAAGATCTAAGGATAGATCGGGATCAAATGGTTTGAAATGAACTATCTCTATATGGTTGATTATGCTTGTTCTAGATCTATATACTGACACATGTAATGTTTTGAACTGGGTATAACTTAAGTTTGAAATAGTTGCAAGTCATGATTGAATATTTATAGATCTGTACGCGGTTGGCTTTGGTAAAAGCGCGTATGTACGCAGGTTTGGTTCGTCCAAGTAGCGTATACCATTTGAGGTATGATGTTTGAAGTTACAGGTGGTTCTGGTTATTGTTTACTGGTATCAGTATTCTGCATATTCAGATTGATAGAGGATGTTTAGCTTCAACGTTGATGGATGAGATCGATAATGGATTAGGATTAGAATGACTTATCTTTATGTGATCTAATGAACTGGATCTGGTTGCTAACATACATATTATCCTTGTATATGTAATGATCTGAGTATGTTTGAAGTCAGGAAGTGCAGCAAAGTTATAAGTAATTAATGTCATATACACTGGTTTGCGTTGGTGAAGTTGCGTATACACACTGGTTCGGCACTTCCAAGTAGTGTATGCACTTTAATGCATGATTTTTGATTATACAGTTGGTTCTGAATATTGTTGCAAAGTTCAGTATTCTGCTCTGTGTTCTGGTGACTGCTTTTTGTTGACAGGGTTTCAGTGATTCAATATTGGGTGATTCAGAGATTGATGATGCTAGTGTTGATTGATTTGATATTGATGGGTCCAGTATGAAAATTGGATGAAATGTGGCCTTCAGATTATAGTGTTGTGATTCAAGAGTATCCAGTCTGAAAATGTATGAAACGTGGTACTTGGAGGAAGAAAGAGAAGGTTGTTGCCTTCTGTAGGTCAGAACCTACGTTCTAGTACATCAGCTAGTACAAGAGCTAAGGGGGTGATAGCTCCCTTCCAGTAGCAACTGGAGAACGAGTAAAGGTTGGAGCATTTCAATAGGCCAACACCTACGTACTAGTAACTAGATCGGCTAGTACAAGAGCTAGGGGGGTTGTAGCTCCCATCCAAGAGAATCTGGAAAACGAGAGAGGGTTGTAGCTCTCTGCAGGTAGAAGCCTGCATACTGGTATAAGACTACACCAGTACAAAATCCTTGTAAAAGAAATTTCTTATTAAAAGAAGATAGAGACAACTTGCAGCAGGTGGTATTCACGCACATTGGGTTCCACCTTATATCATGGTGTTCATGTATGCTTCTTGTGTGTGATGATATGTTCTGTTTTACTGCACTTGCTTACTGTTCATGTGGTTAATGAAGTTCAGATGCACTAACTAAAGATCAACATTTAATGGATTAACTGAATCATAAGTATTCTGGATATACGCTAGTTGCATTAGACACAGTTGCGTATACACGTGGATTCACTTATCTGAAGTAGCGTATATGGATCTAAGTATGGAAATGAAAAGTTTTATTGAATAGATAATACTGATTCACCCCCCTCTCAGTATTATTTCCAACAGGAGTTGCGGTACAGATGCAGTGTTGACAATGGCAGGGTCAACGGTAATACATATGATGCAGCGTTTGCGTAGTGGTTGATGGATAGCATGTCATACATCAGCAGCGCAGAGGACGATGTAATGAAGTCAGGGTGATGCTACTTAGAAGGCATTGCTAGAGCACATTCCTCACTAAGAGGGAGTGTTGATTTATGGTAGCATCATATGTGCTCTAAGTCTCAAATTTTGCAGGGAGTCTTGGGCACATGTATTCCAAAGAACCAGAAAGTGTTTTGGGAAATTCCACCCAAAAACAATTTTATTAAAATAATTAATTATTTTTAATGGGACCCTAAGTCTAAAATTAGGAAAATAAAATAATTAATGGGTATTAATTTAACTGTGGGTGTAACTTCTAGAAGAAGACGAGGATCAAGTAGAAATGATCTTAGCCATTGATTAGCTTCTAATATGAGTCGTTGAATGTGAACGTGGAGACTATTTAAGGAGGCTTGAGGGTCATTTGAAAATACACACAGAGAGTTTATCGACAAGCACTTGGTGGCCTATGTTTCCGAGCTGAGCACCTCCAAGGAAATCTATGATACACTAGTGAGTTTATTTAAAGTTAATGATGCAAATCAAGTCTTGTTTCTTAGAAATAAGTTGAAGGAAATTAAGAAGGGCAAAGATGAGAGTATGCAAGCATATTTCTTAAGGATCACCGAGATCAAGAACGATCTCCTATTTATTGGGGAACTAATTCCTGACAGTGAAATAACACTCACAACTCTTGGAGGACTGCCATCTGAATGGTATATATTCAGGACTACTCTTCTCAACAATAACGTAATCCCTGGATTTGAGGAATTAATGACTAGATGCATTCAAGAAGAAACAAGGATGGAAGAGCAAGAAATGCCCATACTTAAAGGTCATCCCTCTGCCTTTTCTTCTCATACAAAAAGAAGAAACAATTCCGGGGCTAAATTCAAAAGAAAAGCTGGACCAAAGGGTGGAAGAAAAGGACGATGTTACAATTGCAATAAAACGGGTCACTATGCAAGGGAGTGCCCTGATAAAAGGGACTCACACCGAGACAATGATCAAAATCCCTCACAAGGCAATCAAAGGAATGGCAAGTCAAATGGCAGAGGTAAAATAAGTGTCGGAAATCAAGGAAGAGGACAACCATTTAAGAAGGCAAGAAATTCCAGGTATGAATCTAACACTATTAACAACAAGCAAGATGAATAGTATCTATCAACAACTTTATCTACTACTGCTCCCCCGGACTCGCTGGAACATTGGCTTATTGATAGTGGTGCCTCAAGACACTTCACTAGTTACAAAGAAGCTCTCTATAATCTGAGAGAGAAGGAAACCAACCTGGAAATTGTTCTTGGAAATAATTCAAAAGATCACGTGAAAGGCATAGGAAATGTCACTCTTCAATTGAATCAAGGTAAGACCATCCACTTACAAGATGTATTATATGTACCTGATATCAGAAAGAACCTGGTGTCCATTTCGGCAATGGAAGACAAAAGCTACAAGGTGGCCTTCAGCGATGGCAAGGTACGTGTATGGAAAAAGAACTTTAAAGATGCTTTTACTCTTGGATTTTGATTTGATTCTTTATATCAGGTCGGTGGAAGTCCGTTGGGTGTCATGTCTTGCGACAGATCTCTTCAGTCTGAACTATGGCATCGGAGGTTTGCTCACCTTCATTATAAAGCTTTACTCGATGTAAGAAAAATGGTGACCGGGACGCCCGAGTTCAAATTAGAGCAAGAAGGTGTATGTCCAGGATGTTCCGAAGGGAAGCTCAAAAGGGGACCATTCCCCTCAAGCCAAAGCAAGACCTCCGATATATTGCAGTTGGTTCACTCAGACATATCCGGTATGATGCCTATGAACTCCTTCGGAGGATATTTATATTACATCACTTTTACAGATGATTATTCTCGCAAAACTTGGATATACTTCTTGAAAAAGAAGGATGAAGTGTTCACTTGGTTTCGTCACTTCAAATCCTTGATCGAGAATCAAACCGAAAAGAAGATCAAGATCTTAAGGACTGATAATGGGACTGAATATGAATCCAACGAGTTTCATGACTTTTACAAAGAGATTGGCATTAAGAGGGAGACTACTACACCATACACTCCTGAACAAAATGGTGTGGCAGAAAGGAAGAATCGTACAATTGTGGAAGTTGTTCGTGCTATGCTCCATGATTAAAGACTTCCAAAGTTTCTATGGGCCGAAGCTACAAATACCGCCGTATATATACAAAACCGATGCCCTCATCAAGCATTGGGTTCCAAGACTCCCGAAGAAATGTTCACCCATAAGAAACCTGACGTATCTCATTTTAGAATTTTTGGAAGCCCTGTATATTTTCATGTGCCTAAAGAAAAAAGGAATAAATTGGGTGCATCTGGACAGAAAGGAACCTTCATGGGCTATAACGAAAATACTAAGGGCTATAGAATCTATGTAGCTGGTCAAAGGGAAGTCGAGATTAGTCATGATGTCACCTTTGACGAAGATATGGCTCTTAGCAAGGTAGACAATCTTCCTACTTTAAGGGGATCTAAAGAAGCTGACAACGGGGAACCAAAGGAAAAAGAAGATGAGACGATGCCCGATGTGGAAGAACCTATGGATCCTGTTGATCCTCCTCCGCAAGAGCCTTCCTCTTCTAGGAAGAGGCCTTCATGACTTAGGGGGACACTTGATGATGCTGAAGGACACATTGCACTCCAAGGAACCTTTCGTGAAAGTAAGAAGCCAAACAGGTATCAGGGAAACCTGACCATCATGAGCACGATCATCCAAAATAAGCCTTCGTCATTCACAGATGCCATCAAGCATCAAGTATGGAAAGATGCTATGACCGAGGAATATGAGTCCATTATGAAAAACGATGTTTGGGATGTGGTCCCCAGACCCCAGGACAAAGCAGTTGTCACTTCAAAATGGCTTTACAAGATAAAGCATGCAGCTGATGGAAGTGCAGAAAATTATAAGGCTTGTTTTGTCGCTCGTGGCTTCTCCCAGAAGAAAGGTATAGACTATGACGAGCTATTTGCACCTGTTGCCCGATATACCACCATCCGCTCGATCATAGCCCTTGCTACTTCGCAACGATGGAACCTACATCAGATGGATGTCAACACTGCGTTCTTACATGGTTCGATGAAAGAGGAGGTCTATGTGGAGCAACTCGAAGGATTTGAGATTTATGATCGAGAATCTCATGTGCAGGTTGAAGAAGGCCCTCTATGGGCTAAAGCAAGCACCCCGAGCATGGTATGAGAGGATTGATAGCTACTTGATGAAGCTGGGATTCACTAGGAGTGAAGCCGACCCTATCCTTTACTTTAAGGTTATAGATGACAAGCCTCTCATACTGGTGCTATATGTTGACGACCCCTTTCTAACAGGTGCAGACCCTCTCATTCACGAATGTAAGAGGGAGCTAGCTTCTGAGTTCAAGATGAAAGATCTAGGACTTATGCACTATTTCCTAGGACAGGAAGTTTGGCAGAAACCAGGGGAGATTTTCCTATCTCAAGGAAAATATGTGGTGAAGTTATTGGAGAGATTCGGCATGGTGTACTGCAAGCCCGTAACTACCCCGATGGAGCTTGACTTCAAGAAAATAAGCGGTAGTGCTGCCGGACCTGTTTTACGAAATGCTATCGAGTATCGTCAACTCGTCGGAGCATTAATGTTCTTGCTGAACTCCCGTCCGAATATATGCTTTGCAATCAACACATTGAGTCAACATATGGTTGAGCCTCACCACTCACATTGGATTGGTGAGAAGAATCTGTTGAGATATCTTCGTGGCACAATCACTCATGGGTTGAGATACACTCCCGGAGATGTGAGACTACTTAGGTATAATGATGTTGATTGGGCAGGCAGTGTGGTGGACCGAAAGAGCACTTCCGGGTGCTGTTTCTCTTTGGGATCTGCCTTGATATCCTGGATGAGCAGGAAGCAGAAGTCAGTGGCTTTGAGCACCGCCAAGGCAGAGTACATTGCTACTAGCATGGCCTCCTGTGAGGCAGTCTAGTTGCGAAAGCTCTTCAATGACCTGCTTGGATTTACATTGGATACCACCATGATTCTGTGTGACAACCAGAGTGGGATCCGTTTATCAGAGAATCCCATATTTCATGATCGCTCCAAGTATATCGATATCTGGTACCACTATATTCGAGATATGGTGCAGCGAGGAGCAATAAGGCTCTAACATATCGGTACAAATGAACAAGTCGCCGACAGTTTGACAAAGCCCCTAGGAAAGGTCAAATTCCTGACTTTCCGAGAATGACTTGGTGTCATTCAGAGACCCTCTTATGAGGGTCGAGTATGATGTAGCCCTAGGAGCTCCAGGGGGGTGTGAGCTACTTCTTGGAGCGACATGTGACCACAGGGTGACTCACCATCCCCTGGTGGTGCACTATGTACAGGATAAAGGTTCAACCTTCCCCTGTGACACCCCGTGGCGACTGTGGAACAGGATGATTAGTTCTCCCGTGGGCCACGATGATTCATTCTCCATGGCCACTGTGGAGCAGGATGATTAGTTCTCTTGTAGGCTAGGATGATTAGTTCTCCGTGGCATCCATTGGATAGGATGATTCGTTCTCCTGTGGACAGGATGATTAGTTCTCCTGTCGAGGCATCCTACCCATGTAGTCTGGGACTCATGGGAAGTACCTCTCATCTGATCAATGAGCAAGTAAACGAGGATATGGACCATAGTAGTACTATGGATGGACGCATCGTTGTATCTACCGTACTCCCTATGCTACGATGACCTTCATTGATCTGGGATCAGTGAGAGTGGTTCACACTCGAGACTGACTTTGGGTCAGTGGAGGATGGTATGATACATCCTCGATCATTTCTTCTTCTTCATAGTTTGAGCAGAGCAAAGAAGAGCAGAGCAGAGTGTGGTCAAGCTGTACAAGACAGTGCATTTGATGGATGGATAGCAGTGACGGTCTGACAGATTGTAGTTGAAGTTCTCCCTAGTTGAGAGGGAGTGTTAAAATTGGCAACTAGGGCCAAACTCCATGTGGATCACCTTATTTATGGCTTCTGATATTTTTCCTAGATTCCTCTCATAGAGAGGTGTAGGATTGATCTAAAGATCATCCGATTCCGATAAGTATTTATGGAGATATGAATTCATTTTGATTCTGGACAAATTGTCAAGGTCGGCCAGCAAACTTATGTAGGCTCAGAAGCCCAACAGTCATGTCTATTCAACCTCAACGTTTGCATATAAATACAAGAAGCATTCTCCTCATTTGGACAATTCAATTCACTCATCTTCTCTTTCCCTCCCCTACGCATAAAAGGAGCCTCTCTCTCTCTCACACACGTGGCTAAAACGAAGATGTTCTAGGGCAAGGAAGACGCAAAAAGAAGGACGCTATGGCAGCAGGTCATCTCTTTGACTAGCGTTGACCAAGCGTTGACCTTCCAGAAGTGTGGATTAGGTGTGGTTGCCTCTCCTAGGCAAGCCGCAATTTTTGGCACAAAAATCAAGGTGATTTGACCTCTGGTTTGACCGGTGTTGACTTCCCTAGTTTAGGGCTGCAAGTTGACTTCAGAGATCTGCAAATTGACTGAACTTTTGGGACTGTTCAAGGGTTGTTTCTTCACGCTGTTCGAGGACAAGTTGACCAGAAATTGACCAAGTATTTTAGAGGTCAATTTCAGCTAGTTTGACCATGTTTGACTTTGATGATCTAGGGTTTGTTGCTGCTAATATAAAATTACAAAATTCAGATTTTGTACTATTTCTCTCTGCTGAACTATTGAAGATAAAAGAAGATTTCATCAAAGGGTTTCCCCGCATTGGGGTTTGTCCCTGGCTAGCCACCACATCTTGTGTCTCTTGTCTTGGCTTGTTTTCTGTTGATCATTTAATGTTCTATCTACACTTTACCTAATATATATGTGGTTGCTAATCTGTGGCTAATAAGAAGAAAAATAAGTAAACTGCTCTAAGCATAGAACATACCATAATTTAACAAAGATGACCACTTTCCATTAAGAAAGGAATGACATGACGAACCAAGAAGCAAAGTGATTGATGATTGATGCCCTATAAGGATGAAGCTCAACTGAATTTCATGACATCAAGGAAAGAAGTTGATCAAATAGGTGAAGGACCCACAAAGAAGAAGATGTTGATGAAAAGGAGAGTCCCTTATTAAGATGGAGCTCTAACAGGTCCCTAATCAAGAGGGAGCTTGGATTGGATCACCACTGATTAAAAAGGAGTGACAGTTGTGTTTTTCTATTTCATGTGTCATGCACTAGACCAGGACTAACAGCCGTAAGTCTTAGTGGAGGCCATGAAGAGAAATGTAGACACATGATGGATGTATATTCCCTACTTGAGAGGAAGAGATAGACACAACATTCTTGTCTTCATTTGGGAAGAAAGAATGGAGGACTGGATAATCATCTAGCATCCGATGCTCTTTGAGGATGTGTAGGGCATCCAATATAAGGGTAGGCAAGAGGACCGATATTCTTTGAGGGCTAGGAAACCAAGATAGGAATAGTCCTAGAAGGTCATACTCAGTGAACACCTAGGTGGGTATGTACCTTGAGAGACACATTAAGGTGTCTATAGTCATTGGTCTCACCAACATTGTGCTCTGATCTTATGAGAGATAGAGTTGTTAGTCAATGCCTTGTTGTGGAAACAATGTTGGTTACTATGATGCTATACAGATGGGTTATCAATCTGATTCTTCTTATGAGAAATTCTTCAGATTGAGAATGACCAAGTACCATTATGAATACCTACCTAGTTAAGAGGAGGTGTTGAAGAAAGTGTAACTAGGTTCGATCTTCATGACATTGTAATTATGATTTTTGTAAACAATAAAATGAATTTATTATTATTCCTTATTGCATGGGTTTCATGAGCAAGAGGTTTATTTATTAGTAGCTCCCATTGAGAGCCTTAGGATGTCTAAGAGTCAATGTCACGCCGTTCTTGAGCCTATGTGCAATGTATACAAGGCTATAGAAAGGTCTAAAAGCCTCCAAAGACGAGCACAATCCTCTTGAAGATGGAAACAAACTAAATGATGAAGAGAACAACCATGTCGGCCTCAAAATATATATAGATGTCAAGTCAACTCATAAAAGGTGACACATCGGTTCAATGGACACGTTGACTTATTATGGAGAAGTAACAACTATATATACCCAGCTAGGGTCACCACAGAAGTACAGAAATTCGGACAAGTCTCTGCAACTTCGGATGGGTACAAGAGGTGCAAGAAGACAATTTCGGATAACATTTTCGGAGGACTATCCACAAGCTCAACAACCTCAGACGGGTACATTAGACACCTCTGCAATTCTCATGGACAATTATACTGAGAAAGATGGCAGTCTTCTCCTCCTCAGTGGTGCACAACTCAGTGAAGGAAACACAGTCATTGTTTTCGGTGGTGAAGAAGATCTCAGGAATCCTACAGTAGCACAAACATTCTTGGCATAATTGATGGTAAAGATCTTGATGCAAGGAACTCTTAGTAATGTACTCTTAGCATTACTTCTAGACACAGTCACAATCTCGACATGATTGTGACCTTACAGTTATACATCCTTGACATTCTAGACAAAGTCAAGATCTCGGCGAAGTAGCAATCATGGTCTTGTTCTTTAATGAAGACAAGGTCGTGATCAAGATCTCGGTGCAGCTCACATTCAAGTAGAAATGCCTCGTTAACATGGCAATGAAGCAAGTAATGGTGCAGCTAGAAGGGCCTTTGTGGTACTATGATGATGATCTCAACAGTAAGAAGAGGATTGGTGTCTTGGTCTTGGAGTGGCCTGATAAGAGAAGGGTCATGGTCCTAGTATTCGTCAATTGGAATCTCTATAAGAAGAAACTTTGAGTGGGTTTTCCTCTCCAAGAGGGAGAGGTTTTGGTCCTGACGGAAAGGCAATATCTTGTGTTCCTATCTCTTTGTTTTTGTAATTATTTGATGAATATAAGAAGACACACTCTAATAGGAACAAGTGAAGATTGTGCTAGGAAGAAAATTAAAATACCTCACAAGTAGTTATCATGCTAGAAGAATCACATTAACTACATTTTCCCTAGATTCTTCAACACTGCCAACTCTGCACTACGCTCCCCAGCATCTGGCTGCTACTAATCTCTGCAATTGTCACTCTAGCATCTGACTACATCAACTGTCATTGATCCATCCTGCTACTGAATATTGTGGGCCCCCGTAGCAAGGTATTGATCCAGGAGGTGGACTCCTCAAGGATCCTGCCCAATTGTAGCGCTCTAGGGCTACAACACCAAGACACCCCACCTCACTCCTGGAGGTATATCAACAAACATGGTGAAGTCTTTCTCCATCCTAGAGGAAAGCCTATCGATCTATGATGAAGTTGCATGTTTGTCCTGCTTCTCCTCCTTGTCCTTCTTCCTAAGAGGACAATGGGTACTGTAGTGACCAAGCTCACCACATTTGAAGCACTTGGCCTTCTTTTTCCTCTGCTCCCCCTGTCCCTGACGAGGACCTTTAGATGCGAGGGCCACATTCTCCTCCTCCTTCACCTGCTTCGATCCATTGTTGTTTCCACTAATGAAGCTCTTCAATAGAGCTCGTCTCAACTCCCCCTACTGCAAATTGGCCCACATTTTGTCCCACCTTGGAAAGGTATCTGTGCCCAAAATACTTTGGACGAATACGTTCCACTCCTCAGAGACATTGTTTAGAGCCAATCACACTAGCTCTATGAGTTGGGGCGTTGCCCCAACAGCTGCAAGCTGGTCTTGGATCTCCTAAATCCTAGTGAGGAAGGGATTTATGCCTTCCCCCTTCTGCATCCGTAGACACCTCAGCTTCTCCTCTAGGTACATCTTTCGTTGCTCGAAAGTACCCTGGTACAGCATAGAGAGGACATCTCACATTTCTTTGACAGTATCTTTGCCAGCTACGTGTGAAACCACATGATCCCGGGCACCATCTAGGATCAAACGTTTCGCCGTGTCATCTCATTTCTGTACTCCTTCAGCTAATCTGCATCCTAAGGTACTGCTACCACTGCATCGATATACATTTTCAGGCCAAACTCATCTAGAAGGAAGGACATCCCTGCCTTCTAGATGACATAGTTGGAAGCCCCATCCAACCTCTCCTGATCACAAAGCCTAGAAGTGGCCTTCTCAACAAAATGTCGAAATTTTTCTCTTTACTTCTGCTCAGTTGTTGCACTGCAATTCGCACTCCCTTCTAGAGAGAGAGAAAACTGCTCACCATGACCGTTGATTTGCAAGGAAAAATCAAACTTCTTGAGACTGGAAGTTTCCTGAGGAAAAATTTCCCTCTGTGTGTGCTCTTCTTCCTTCCACCCAAAGTTGGCTCTGCTATGGAAAATTGTTGCCAAACCACAGCGTCCAACTAGAGATCTACTCCATGAAAATATTGAATTGCTCCCTCTGCCTCTAGAATCACTCGATCTAGAGAGAGAATTTTTTTGCCCCTCACTCAGAAAAATCGAATCTCCTCAATTAACTCAACCTCTTGGCAAAGTGACTACACTGCCACTAGGAATTTCTATCTACTTCCCTCAATGAGCAGCAAAATTCTTTTTCTTCGCCTCTAATCTCTTTGACTGATCAACTGCGCGCTGATACCATGTGAAAATTCCGAAAACCAGAATCTTATTGCAACAACTGGAAATTATTCTCCTAATTGTTAATTTAACTTAACAATTTATTTATTGTTTGCTACAAAAAATACTGAATAAATCAAACTGCAACCTACACAAATAAAACTGCCGAAGAATAAATGTTGGAAGAAATACTAGCGCACACATAAATTTACACAGATATTTTTGGACAAATGTCCCCGAAAAAAACCAGCTTGGGAAAACTAGTGGAGCAACTGAGGGTTTTATTATTAAGCAGCGATGAAATAATCTGAGTACAATCTGGACGTTGAATACTGGCAAAATCCTGTAGAGAAAATTCTGGAAAAAAATCTAGTGGGGAAATTTCCTCACTCCACAGGAAAATTTGGGCTCTGACCTCAACTCCAAGAGAGTCATCCAAACTAGCTCTGCGCAGCTACTGCATCACCCTAGCGTAGTCCCTTCTACACAGTTCAAATCAGCCTCTCCTCAAGCTAGTTGGTCTGCTGCTATTTGGGAAAATGTCTCTTCTGGCCTAGCTTCTGGCATTGAAACTCGGCTTTCCCCAACAAAATCGAAACTGACTCTATAGGCTACTGCGCTGCCCCAGCGTCAGCCTCTCTGCAAATGTACTAACCGGATGTAGAAATCTTCCTCCGACTTCATTGTCTCTGCCCCACTCTCACCTCTTCAATCTCTAGCTCTCTCTCCATCAACTGACTACTTCTACTCTGGAAATCGATCTGCTCATGAAATCAAACCTCTCAAGTATCTTCTCCATCACCACATCGACTTCCTCCTATAATCCTCTGTTGGAGCACCAACGACCAAGATTAAAACATAATCAATGGCTAAGATCATCTTGGAGTCGATCTGTGAGTTTCTAGATGATTCACACCTTGACTTAATTAATAGTGATTAATTAACCATATTCCCTAAGTTTAGACTTAAGAAATATTTAAAAAATGGTTAATAATCTAATTAAGTAATTTCTAGGCGAAATTTCTAGTTTTTGGGTTTTGGAGATCTCATGCATTCTAGCCTCTCCAAAAAATTTCTTGGCTAGAACACATCCGATGCTACAAAAAGTAACACTCCAAGCTCCTCCTCCTTCACTGGTCCTAGCTCCTCCTCTGTCACTCCTCCAAGCTCTCCTTAGGCCTTTCTTCTCCAAGCTCTCTTTTCTTCTCTTTCTCCTTTCTTCTCCAAGCTCTCTTCTCCTCTCTTCTCCAAGCTCTCCAAAAATACAGGAGAGAGGAAATGAGATTTATCCCCATCTATCATTTCCCTAAATCAACCTAAACCCAACCCCAACTCAAGTTAGAGAAAAAAAAATTTAAGTTTTTCGGGTCAGCCGCCGCGGAATTGTCCGTCGAGCATTGGATCTGCTCGAGATCCGTATGGATCCATGCCCGATCAGTCTTTGGATCCATGATTCGTAAATCCAGAGCCATGGATCGGGTCGATACGGTTCCAAAATTCCAAGAACCGTGTTTGTCGGCCCAATCCACAGTTCCAGATTTTTGAACCACAAATCCAATGGTGGATCCCCCACAGATCCGTACGGGATGCGGATCCCAGTTTAGATCCTTGGGGAGGGGGTGTTTCGTGCAACATTGATCATATCTCTCCTTGCCCATTTGCCAAGAGCACATGTTGGAAGGTGGGCTTCTAATGTTCCCTCACCTTAAATGGAGGGTTAATTTTCAATCGTAGTCCAGTGGGACCTCCCCTAATAGCCCAATGGGTATAGGAGGGGCACTACTTGGGAAGCCATAATTGAGATAACATACTCCTGCCTCTCCCTATTCCATACTTACCACTTTCAATTTTACATTATAAGTCCTTATTCCATGTAATGTTCCCAAATTTTGTGAGTGAAAATTCCACTTAGGATTTTCGCTAATTTTTGGTGATTTAAATTAAAAAGGTAGAGAATATTATTTTGTGGATAAAAGCGGAAATTATTATTTTAATGGAGAATGACGGAAAATAATATTTTATTGGAGAAGGGAGGAAAATTATTATTTTATTGGTAAATGGGGGAAAATTAATATTTTATTGAGAAATGAGACATTCTTATTTTATTCAAAATGGCGCAAAAATCTCCTAGTGGAAATTGGGCCCCGCAAATAAAATAATAGGGAAAATGAGGATCTAGAAGTTAGAGGGGGGCTCCATGTAGAATTATAAAAGGAAGAGAAACTCAATGTAAAGGCTATGCTATCTATCTCATTGACAAATTGAAAGGAGCTCAAGTGAGTTCAAGAGTTTCAAGCAAAACTCATGCTGAATTCGGTGGACTTCGAGTGCCACCCTAGTTAGCTTATAGGGAAGATTATTTCAAATTTTCCATTGGTGCTCAATTGGTTTGGTTTTTTGATGCAATATTGAAAATCTAAACACAAGTTGTTGCAGGAATTGTTGGTATCGTAGTTTTGTATTTACCAGTCTATTTTTCCTACATCAAGGAGCCAAGTATAATTGTTTTGCTAACAAAGCCATGCACCCAAGACCAAATGTGTCTAAGTTTTGCTCAAAAATGGGGAGTTCGAACCAGGAATAGAGGTTATACATTCTGGGTTTAGTAAAGGTCAAGACCACGCCAATAGAGGACGACTTCTGGCTTATAATTAGAGCACGAGTTTTTCCTGGATGAGATGCTGCAATTTTGGGATGAGATTTACCAAGGGAGAGGGATCGAATCCCTTGTTTCTCTTGCTGGTTACATCACATCATTCTTGGGCCAAGTTTATAGTAGAAATGGGATGAAGATGCTAAGGAGATAAGTCGAGTTTCTTGCTGTGATTTGATGAGTCAGAGTCAAAGTGCACTTCTTGCTACGAGCTGCCTAGAGTCAAGAATTATTGGTTGTGTGTTGCTTAGTAGCAGCAACTCTTGTGCAGGGGTATTGGTTGCCTACAAGGGCCACGAAATCCCTCTTTTGCACTGTCCACAATTGTTTCACAGTGCTGGGCCTGTGTGTTGTTTCCTTTGGACACTGGAGTAGTCAAAGAGTAAAAGGGACACGTATATCTTAACCATAGCCCATTGGTTGGACAAGTGGTCATACTTTTAAATTTGGGCTATTACTCTACCATTAGGCAGCATATTGCTTCATTCACAGTGCTGATGCATCACTTCCAAAGGACTAATATATGCATAAATGTACCTACTGCTGGCTGCCACTAATCACAGGTTCTACTTTTCTAATCTGCTGATTGTGTACTTAAATTTTATACAAGAAAAGGTCTTCCACAGAGTAGTATTGTTATATATCAGTAGCTTGTAATCTCTGGATTTGACATATGAAATATAAGTTTGCTCTTGGAAGTTCGTGGTTGTTTTTTTTTGAAACATTGAATGTATTTCCCAGGAAAACAAATTTATAAAAGTCTCCTACAGTAGAAAGTCAACAAACTGGTTTGAATAAATGCACCACTGAAAAACTCAACTTGAAAACTCAGAAATTTCCAAGAAATTGGTGGTATTCCAAACTGGTACATTACAGTGGTATCAGAACCCACTCCTGGCCAATTGTGTGACTAGAACACATCAAAAGAGAAGAATTACGGAACCAGAATCGAAAGGCCTAAGGTGACTATAGCAAAAAATAAATAATAATAACAAAAAACAAAATGTTTCCAAATCAGAAATTTGAAGACTAGCCAAGCCTTCATGCAGATGATAAAACTCTTGGAAGCATTGGCATTGAAGAGAAAATGGATCCAGAAGAAAAGTGATGAAACACTATCCAAACCCATGGATGATCCTTTGACTGGTAATAGAGGGCCAGAGAAGTTCAAATCTTGCCAGGATGATGATGATGTCACTGACCATTCTATTAAAAGGGCTGGTAGCAGTATCAATGAGAATTATCCTACCACTATCAAGGAACAAGGAGCTGAATTGTCCAACAAACAACTTGGAGCATTGACAAAACACGTTGGATCTGAAGAGAAGATATCTAAGAGAGATATTTCAGTTATCTCTAGTACCTTTAAAGAAATTTTTACCATCCCACTGCAAGGTAGCAGTACCTTGGGCTTGAAAGGGCAGGAATCATTGTCATGTGTGATCACTTTATGAGAAAGAAACAAGAAACTTACCCAAAGGTCAAACAGGGACCAAATTATGGAGGCTCCTTTTGATTCCTATGATGTTGCAAGTGTTTCTTGGGAGGATGTATACCATCAATTAGATAGACACAAAAAAAACCTCCACTCAGTTACCCAACAACACAACTAAAGTCTTTGATCAAGGCGAAGGTGGCATAGGAAACTGAAGCAATTGAACCTGTATGCAAGCATGAATTCGTATGTGTAGACTTGTATTGTAGTAAGTGGTAGTTGTATTATTTATAAAAATATGAATGGTGATTACAATTCTTCGTGGCTGTGTGCTTATATGGGCTTTGACTGGACACAAAGATAGAAGGTCACAACTTTTGACCCATGTCTCTTCACAATTAATGGGACATTAACTAATATAACTAATTTATTATTATTGATATTTGTTATTTTAATATTTATTATTTAATTGATGTTTATGAACATTTTTATTCACAACATTGCCACCCCCTTTAGAGATGTTTTGTCCTCAAAGCACAACTAGAAGGGTTTTCTCTAGTTGAACATTGTTGCGATGGAATTGCATCCTTTCGTTGACTAGTGCATTCTTCATGAGTAATTTAAAAATTTTACCTTCTTTGGAGTTGGGAGTGTTAACACCATTTAATTTATAATGTCGTCCTTGCCAATTAAACTCCATGAATTGTTCTTCAAGGTTTGTAGTATAGCTCCCTAGTTGTATTAACCATTTTGCACCTAGAACCACATCCATTTCTTTGACTGGTAGGGCAAATAGATCTGTTTGTAGCTCCAGTTCTTGTATTTGGATTGAAACTTTTTGACATTCTCATATTTCCTTGATTTTTTTTCCAGTAGCGACAGACATGGTCAGGGCCTTGATTGGGTATATACAAATACTAAGTTGTTTAGCAAGATCAATGTTTATACAATTGTGAGTACTACCAAAATCTATAAGTATATTGACATTTCTATCTTTTATGAGTCCTTTGAGCCTTAGGGTTTTAGGACATAGTCTCTTCGTCATGTTTGTTGACGGTGTAGTAAATTTAATGTTCCTTCTTGGAAATTGGCTCTTCTTTCAAAGATGTGGTGGAACGTATTTTGCAGTTGCTTGTTGTTCTTGATCTCCGAATGAGTTACTATTTTCATCAAGGTTTTTCCAGTCACATGAGATTGCAACTAATGATGGTTCCTCAGAATCTAAATCTTCACTGTATGTGACAACGATTCCTTCATCATGTCCTTATACTTCAATTTGCTTCCCATCTACTATTTTACAGTAGCGCAAGGATGCGTCTTCACATTTATGGTCTGGCATCCAGTTTTCTCCACATTTGCGACAATTATTTTTCATTTTCATCTTTTTTTTCTGGCTCATTACTTGAAGTGTCTGATTCCTTCTCGACTTCATAAGTATACAATTTCTTGTTAAGACATCTGTGTCTTGATGTCCATTTGTCTCCACAATACCTACATTTGTTAGTTTCTTTCTTTCCAAAATGTTGTTGTTGGTCTTCGATCCTGGCCTTGGGGTTGGATGGCAATAGATTCTAAGTTGGTACTCAGAGTTGTGGGCTAGACTTATGGAGATGATCGTAGTCCAAGGTGAAGCTCAGCATGAGCTCTCAGGCATTGAGAGTACTGGAGGCTCAGGTGGCATTGGGATCCAAGTGGGGTTTCCTATCAGATACTAGAGATGTGGGTTGGCTATGGCATTAATGAAACAGTTGACCTAGCGGCTGAAAACATACATTCCTTAGGGGAGTTCTGATCTGCAGTAGTGGCCAAGCAGTTTGTGAGTAGACTCCATGGGGGCCGCAGGTTGATTAGTACAATCTAGAAGGAGCTTGTAGGAGGAGGTGGCATCGATAGGTGATTAGACAAGGCATTGTATGGAGACGATGCTCTTTCATTGTTGTCTTATGCACAGGAGGTACTAAGGATTGGCACAATAGTGTTATTTCCATTAGCATGTACGAAGGTAGGTCGCTCAGGTCTACCAGGGCAAATGACGAGGTGTAGATCACATCATGGTGGGTTCGCTAGTAAAGGGGTGAATGCATTAGCACATGTGGGATACCAGATGATATTTGGGTGGTACGATGATAGGCGATAGTGACCAACAGTGCACGAGGTTGTGCCACGGAGTTCAATTTTATGCAGAGGAGTGCGAGAGTATGTGCTTGTGTAAAGCCGAGTATGGTGATGCATAGCAGGTTGTTGGAGCATCTCCCCCGGAGAGATCTGCTAACGGGGACAATAAGCGTATTATTGGGTTGGGCTTACCCAAGATCGATGAGGGCACTGGCGAGCATCTCTCCACATATCCGGACTCACACGTTTATTCCTCCCTCATATTGTTCACATTCTTTGAGGAACTAGTTGTTGTTCCTTGACACTCCCAGCAAGAGCAGCAGGGTGCAGGGAGCTCACTTGAATAGTGTCGATCTTTTGTAGGGGTAGCACATTCTCCACCTTTGAGCCCACACTTAGGGAGATGCCTAACACCTTTTGGTCGAGATGTTCTGAGGTGCCTCAGGAGCATATATAACGGGTGGTGGACCCTCCTTACAGAGGGATGTTTAGAATCCAGGCAGTATTGGGGAGCGCCTTCAGGAGACAGGATAAGAGAGCTCATTGTGGGGTATGTTAAGCACAGGGTAGTTTTGGATACACCAGATTGATTCATGGGGTATGGGGTCTTTATACTGAGTGCATGCAGGAACCAGAGACACAGCACAGGTGGGTTCCAACTGTCATTAGGACTATGCCCCAGCAGATCTGGTCATGGGATTCAGGGATTCAATTGGCTTATAAGACATTCCATTATGTGATGAGCAAGATCATGGGAGAGGGTAATCTAGTTCACATTGAGTGTGACGCATGGGAGATCAATGAGACCTCCATTATATGGTGAGGTAGATTTATCCTGTTGCTACTCAGGATCGAGATGGGCAATGGATGGGTAGACATTGATATCATGGAGATGCTTGTGCACGATGAGCTTGGCCTTCACAGATATTCTGCCATCCAGTTCCAAGAGGGGAGGATACATTATGACCATAATGGGCAGTCTGTCATAGTTAGAGTGGCGCAGTGTCAGCATGGTGGCACCCTTTTGAGACTAGCATGGGATCCAGGTATAACAAGATTTCACGATTCAACTACCCTCAGGGGTGAGTTGGTTTCTATAGGGGGAGATCATTCAGATCTTCCATTGGGTTTTACTGATTTGTTGTTGACATGGAGAGCGTCACTAGTATGGCAAGACGTTCAACAACGAGGAGTTGTTCAATGGCACATTTGGGACCCTGGCTTTAGCTAGGCCAACTTTTGGAGCAGCAACATATTGCTTAAGGACAAGCAATTTTTGGCAGGGAGGACTGTAATGTTCCCAAATTTTGTGAGTGCAAAATCCATTTAGGAGTTTTGCCATTTCTTGTTGATATTAAATTGAAAAGGTAGAAAATACTATTTTGTGGAGAAAGGTGGAAATTATTATTTTAATGGAGAATGGCGGAAAATGATAGTTTATTGGAGAAGGGAGGAAAATTATTATTTTATTGGTAAATGACGACAAATTAATATTTTTTTGAGAAATGAGGCAAATTATTATTTTATTCAAAATGGTAGCAAAATTCTCCTAGTGGAAATTGGGCCCCACAAATAAAATAATAGGGAAAATGAGGATCTAGAAGCTAGAGGGAGGCTCCATGTAGAATTATAAAAGGAGGAGAAACTCAATGGAAAGGCTATGCTATCTATCTCATTGACAAATTGAAAGGAGCTCAAGCGAGTTCAAAAGTTTCAAGCGAAACTTACACTGATTTAGGTGGACTTCGAGTGCCACCACAGTTAGCTTACAAGAAAGATTATTTTAGATCTTCCGTTGGTGCCCAATTGGTTTGGTTGTTCAATGCAATATCAAAGATCTAATCAAAAGTTGTTGCAAGAATTGTTGGTATCATAGTTTTGTATTTACCAGTTTATGTTTCTTACATCAGGGGGCCAAGTATAGTTGTTTTGCTAGTAGAGCCAAGCACCGAAGACCAAATGTGTCTAAGTTTTTCTCAGAAATGGGGAGTTCGAACCAAGAATAGAGGTTGTACATTCTGGGTTTAGTAAAGGTCAAGACCATGCCAATAGAGGATAATTTCTGAGTTATAATTAGAGCACAAGTTCTTCCTGGATGAGATGCTGCAATTTTGGGGTGAGATTTACCGAGGGAGAGGACTTGAATCCCTTGTTTCTGTTGATTTTTGGCAGCAGCAGACGTGCTTTAAACCTCAAATTTAGGGAGGCTTGGGCACATGTATTCCAAAGAACCCAAAAAGCGCTTTGGGAAATTCCACCCAGAAACAGTTTTATTAAAATAATTAATTATTTTTAATGGGACCCTAAGTCTAAACTTAGGAAAATAAAATAATTAATGGGTATTAATGTAACTTCTAGAAGAAGACGAGGATCAAGAAGAAATGATCTTAGCCATTGATTAGCTTCTAATCTAGGCCGTTGAATGTCAACGAGGAGATTATTTAAGGAGGCTTGAGGGTCATTTGGAAATACACACACACAGAGTTCAGAAGTTCGATTTTTTGAAGTAGAGTAGTTGCCAGGAGAATTTCGATAGTGAGATTTTGCAGAGAGGGGCAGAGAGAGTTTTGGTTGGAGGATCTTCTCCGAAGCCAATAATACTCAGCAAAGAGGCAGAGAGACACATAGAGGAGGCAATGCAGAGGGCAGAGAGGGTGACGCAGAGCCGGGATTGGCTCATGCAGGCCCCACACAGAGAAGCACAACATCTTCCAGCGCAGAGGTTTGAATTTGCTGAGGGAGCTAACGTTTCTGAGCCAGGAGGGCTGGTAAAGGATTCTAAACACAGATTTGTTCCCAGTTGAGCTGACGTGGTGACTTAGAGGCTGACGCAAGGCCCACGCAGAGGCATCGCAAAAGTAGCCAAGGAACTCACAATTCAGCTACCAGATTAGCCGAGACTTGCAGTGTAGAGTGAGGTAATCTCACTAGTTTCTTTTGCTAAGTGATTTTCTCTGTAACTGGATTTCCGGGAGGGCAACCAGTAGTTGTATTAAAAAATACTTCAGCTTAATAATAAAAACCCTCAGATCTGCTGCACCAGTTTTCCCGCATTGGGTTTTTTTGGGGACCTTTGTCCAAAAACAACTGTCGCTTGTGTGTATCTTTCTCTATTGTTTAGTTTCTTGTTTCGACATATAATTTAAATGGTGTAGGCTGCAGTGTATGTATTTCAATGTTTGTTGTAGGAAACTGCAAATAACTTGTTCATGTAAATCTAACAGTAGAAGAAATATCATCAGTGCTGCAGTAGGAATTCCCGGGTTTAAGGAATTTTCTCATGGTATCGAAGCGAGAGCAAGTGAAGTAAGAAGAATAGTGCCACAGAACCTAGCGTTGAGCAGAAAAGGAGGTCGAAAAAGCTGCAGAAGGAAGCAGTTCAAATCCCCAGAGGGGTTTGCGCAGTCCTAGTAGGAGCGCTGATTTTTGAGGCAATCTCTCTTTGAGTGAGTCGACAAAGAGAAGGGCTTCCGGATGGAAATCTTGTCGTGGTAGAGGGTTCAGTGCTAGGAAGAGCTAGTGGGACACGTTTTTCTGCAAGCCGTTTTTCTTGGCAGAAAGACATTAGAAGAGAAGAGAAGCACTGTGAGGGAATTTTTCCTCAGAAGACTTCCTGCCAAGAAGTCTGTTTTCTTATTGGCTAAGAAGCAACAGTAAGAAGCAAAGAGGAGCAGTTCGACAGTTTTTAATGTCAGAGATGGGAAACAGTGGATTGAAGGATCAAGATAGACTGGATGGAGCATCCAACTATGTCAACTGGAAGGAAAGGATGTCATTCCTTCTAGATGAGCATGCTCTCAAGACATATGTCGACAGCGTGGTGGTTGTGCCGGAAGATGCAGATCCGTTGAAGTACAAGGCAAAAATGGCGAAGAGAAAGAGAATGATCCTTGACGAACTGAAGGATCATGTAGTCTGTCACATCGCTAGCAAAGGAACTACTAAGGAGATGTGGGGTGCGTTGTCTATGCTGTATCAGGGATCTTCCGAGTAGCGGAAGATGTACTTAGAGCAGAAGCTAAGATCTGCTCAGATGCAGAAGGGGCAGCGCGTAGATCTGTTCCTCACGAAGCTTCAGGAGACCCGAGATGAGTTAGTAGTTGTGGGGTATACACCTTAGTCTTTCGAGAGGGTAAGACAAGCCCTCAATTCTATCTCAAATGAGGGGCAAGTCTTTGTCCAGAGTATCCTGGGCAAGGCAACTTTACTGAATTGGGATGAGATGTGGGTATCTCTTAAGTAAGAGGAGTTTAGGAGAGATCTAGTCAAGTGTAAGCTTGACGAAAGCAACAACAATGGGTCGAAGCCCAAGAAAGAGGAGGAGAATGCAGCCCTTGCACTGAAGGGGCAACGAAGGCGAAAGAAGGACGTCTCGAAGATAAAGTGCTTTAGGTGTGGTGAGATGGGTCACTACGCAACACAATGTCCTCTCAGGAAAGAAGGACAAAGATGAGAAGCACGATCCGAAGGCTGCACCCGCGAAGATCGAAGAGGAGGAGTTCGCCATGACAGCCAAGATACCTCCAGGAGAGAGGTGGGTTGATTTAGAGTTGTAGTTCGAAAGAGCTACATATGGGTAGGATCCTTGAGGAACCCAACTCTCAGATCAATTCCTTGCTACGAGAACCCATATCAGAAGTAGCAGGATGGAATAGTGTCGGTTGGTGCCAGGGACTGTTGGAGAGACAGTTAAGTGGCTAGGAGTGCCAGAGACTGAGCAGCACAAAGTTAGAGTTGACAACAGTGCAGATGACGCAGTGCAGAGGTTAGAAGCAGCGCAAAAGATTCAGAGGGTCGGCGCAAAGACTAGCAGTAGTCAGTGTCAAACATTCACATGATATCATACTGAACACGGTTAGTTCAGTAATTTGGGATGTTTTTCCGTTGCTAATGCAATAGCAGCATCAGTTTGCAGTGTAGAGGCAGTTGGAAGTGGTAGTACCAGTAGCAGCATGGATGCAGAAATTCAGAGGGAGTTGCAGTACGGATGCAGTGTTGACAATGGCAGGGTCAACAGCAATACATATGCAACGTTTGCGCAGTGGTTAATGGATAGCATGTCAGACATCAACAGCGCAGAGGACGATGTTATGAAGTCAGGGTGATGCTACTTAGGAGGCATTGCTAGAGCACATCCCTCGCTAAGAGGGAGTGTTGATTTACGGTAGCATCATATGTGCTCTAAGTCTCAAATTTTGCAGGGAGTCTTCCAAAGAACCAGAAAGCGTTTTGGGAAATTCGACCCAAAAACAATTTTATTAAAATAATTAATTATTTTTAATGGGACCCTAAGTCTAAAATTAGGAAAATAAAATAATTAATGGGTATTAATTTAACTGTGGGTGTAACTTCTAGAAGAAGACAAGGATCAAGTAGAAATGATCTTAGCCATTGATTAGCTTCTAATATGGGTTGTTGAATGTCAACGAGGAGATTATTTAAGGAGGCTTGAGGGTCATTTGAAAATACACACAGAGAGTTTAGAAGTTCGATTTTATGAGGTAGAGCAACTGCCGGGAGAATTTTGATAGTGAGATTTTGCAGAGAGTGGCAGAGGGAGTTTTGGCTGAAGGATCTTCTTCAAAGCCAACGATACTGAGCAGAGAGGCAGAGAGACACACATAGGAGGCAGCGTAGAGGACAGAGGGTGATGTAGAGCCAAGAAGGGCTCACGCAGAGTAGCGCAACAACGTCCAGCGCAGAGGTCCGAATTTGATGGAAAAGGATTCTGAAGGTAGATCGATTCTCAGTTGAGCTAACACAATGAATTAGAGGTTGACGCAAGGCCCACGCAAGGACAGTGCAAAAGTAGTCAGGGAACTCCCAGTTCACCTATCGGATCAACCGAGACTTGCAGTGTAGAGTGAGGTAAACTCACCAGTTTCTTCTGCTAAGTGATTTTCGTTGTAACTGGATTGCTAGGAGGGCATCTAGTAGTTGTATTCAGAAATACTTCAGCTTAATAATAAAATCCCTCATATATGTTGCACCGGTTTTCCCGCATTGTGTTTTTTTGGGGAAATTTGTCCAAAAACAACTGTGTCACTTGTGTATATCTTTCTCTATTGTTCAGTTTCTTGTTTTGGCATATAATTTAAATGGTGTAGGCTGAAGTGTATGTATTTCGCCGTTTGTTGTAGGAAACTGCAAATAACTTGTTCACGTAAATCTAACAAGTAGAAGAAATATCATCAGTGCTGCAGTAGGAATTCCTGGGTTTAAGGAGTTTTCACAGTCATCAGGGGAATTTTGAGGTCTAAAATGGGCCTCCTATGAAAAATGTACAACCATAATAAACTTTATAAGAACCAATAGGATTCAAGATGATGATGTCAACCATGGGGGATGATTCACCATATTTGGAGTAAAAAAGTAAAATATAAAAAAATAATAAAATAATAAAACTACTTTTTCAACTCGTATTTTAAACTTATCTTCCTAAGGTTTTACTCAAATTTCGTGGGAGTACTCAGTGGA